>JAXBDA010004456.1:0-28890 GCA_036023075.1 Gaultheria prostrata | reverse complement strand
ATATACTCCAGTTTATACTACTAAACTATGACATATTCCACCAAACTATAAACAAGACTTAACTCGTCACCCCACACAAAGTAGTAGTTTGAATAGTATATTATTTACTAATTTTTAGTCCCGGAAGAGAAAAATATCCATTTAAAAAATTAGTGACTGAATCAATTTGATTAATTTATTGCATGATGTTCTTTTCTTCCAAGTTAATTTAAGAGATGAATTTTAAAATAATTGAGGAATTCTTGCGGGGTATGAATATAAAATTCATATGACAATTATGACCATATATATGTTTGTGCAATCTTTTCTGATTCTTAGACTCACTTTGGGTTAGCGTTTTCTCACTATTCAAGTCGCCAAATTGGAAAAGTAAATACTATTATAGTCGGAAAATAAAAAATTAACTTTTATCAACAGAACTAATTAATTTGTAAAAAAATTGTCTTATTTTTAATTTCTTCTTATCCAAATCGAGAGTTTCTTTTTTCTTTTTTACATTTCACATTTCTTCCCACGAAAGGAGCTAGTCTGATAATTAACTTTAAGAATATATATTTCTTTTTTCTTTTTAAACTTGAAGGAACCTATCACCACGTCCCTCAACCTCAAAGCTAATTTAATTACTAGCTAGGAGTATATATGTCAAAAAACTGACTGAATCGGTTTTATTTATTTGATGCTCATTTCTTCCAAGTTAATTTACCAGATGAATTTATATAATCATCCACGCAATTAATAATTGAGGAATTCTTGCGGGTGTAAATATAAAATACGATAGTCACCATACGTTTATGCAATTTACTATAGATTTGAGTTTGTTTTGGGTGTGATTTTAAGCGCATGTATGTGATAATTAACTCAAAAATATTTGAAAAGAGTCTTTTTTTTTTTTTTTTTTTTAAAAACCTGTATTTTTGGTTGTGCAAAACGTCCACTGTCTAATTTTTCGATTTGGAGCAAGCGTCCTAGGTTTTATGTTGTAATTTTCTATAGTCTTATTTTACGATCCAAAATGTTGAGATGGTAGGTCTCAATGTGTTTAATATTGATGCGGAAAACAGGGCTACCAGAGATCAGTAAGGATTTTGTTATATCATATTTGTTTGAAGATAAATAAACGGATTATCTATTTTTTTGCTAACAAATATTTTTCCACAAATTTGACTTATCCACAAAAAATCAAATTATTGTGCTTTAGGAGTCAAGTCATCCTTTCACAATACATCAACTTAAAAAATTGACTTAAGCCAATAATAAGTCAGGAATTGAAGTTCAAATGGATATCGGAGTCCAGTAAACTTAATTTTATTCATCCATGTTATGCACATCAATACTTACACAACAAATAGTCTGAATCGTCAAATTGAGTCGTGATAACTATTTTGCGCGCATCACATGAGGAATCACAATATGAAATGATATTGATTCCTGTCTATTGGGTGCGAAGTTGGTATCATTCGCAAAATAATCACATTAGTCAAACATCCTTAGCTAATTTTTTTGAACATGTCAAGTTATTTCATAAGAAACGTCATGCGGTAACAATTACATCAAAACATAAATGAAATCAAAACTACTAACAATTGAAATGAGCACGGCATGTTAAAGCTTTCAAGAGCCACCGGCTCGTAAACACACCTAAGCAGACTTGTCACCTTCGGAACGGGATGATGAATCCTATGAAAAGTTAGCAGAATAGACTCACAACGGATACCCAACACAAACCATTACATATTACAGCGCAGATGCAATCAAACAAACCAACAAACAAAGCAACTAAAAAACAGTAAAAAATAACTAATCTTACTTAATTAAACAGGTTCAACCGAAAACACCCACTTAGTCGCCTCACTCATGAGTTGGAATCGAGTTGCACCGAGTATCAGACTAGTCGCTTCTCCGGGATGAGAACCAAGCTCCAAGGCCGGCCGCCTGCGGATTAGAGCTTTATTGCGTCGGAGGGGACCGAACCACCCGAGTTCAACCCGTCGCCAGATCTTCCACGTAGGATCCGAGATAGACGGCGAAGAAAGGTACTATATTGGAGGTGGGGAGCAGAGGGGATTCGTGGTGACTGGTGGAGATGGAGAACGATGGTGGGCGGTGGCGGTAGGTAGACGACGGGGGATCTAGTGAGGCATAACAGCGGGGGGTTGAAAGTCGGTGGCAGACAAAGAACCAGGCAGGGGGTGGGGCGCAAGAGCGGCAACCCCACCCCCAAAACAGCGATCAAAGCAGAGAAGGGAGGAGAGGGAAAATGGTAGAGGAAGAGATTTGCGGTGGTAGGGTAGGAAAAAAGGGGCGGGGCTAGGTAAGGTGAAAACCCAAGTGAAAAAAAGAAAAGAAAAGGAGACCCGCGCTTATGATAAAATATCATCAGCAACTTTAAATATAGAACTAATCAACTATTTAATTACAATTGTTTTTTTTAACATACTAATACGTTTATACTCCTATATAGATATTTTATGAATGTGTTTTCACAATTAAAATGAATGTTGTTCATACAGTTACAATGTCTTATCAGTATGATTATTTATGGGGGAATTTTTGGACCGGTCCTATGTAACTTGTAAGTGGCTAATTCTAACACTTTTGTTGACCCAAATTCAAGTCCCTATGCATTAAGGAGTAAGGACTCGGAAGTTGTTCATGTAAGCATGTGTAAATGGGTTTATGGATTCTGGTCGTAGGTAGACTTTTGTTGCATGTGTGAGGTGGTGGTGGTTTTTTTTTTTCTAAGGTTCCAAACACGTTTTTATTATGGAAAAAAGGATCAAGATCCGTTTAAAATTCAAGGATGTAATTTACATAACTACGAAGAAATTAATGTCTTTATCATAAACGCGAGATAGTGGTAATTTAGTGTATCCATTTATAAAATATCCTTTTATTTAGTTGTTAGATTAAAACAAAGGATCAAGATCCATTTAAAATTCGAGAATGTAATTTACGTAACCACAAAGAAAAAATAAATTAATGTCTTTAATCGTAAACACGAGATAGTAGTAATTTAGTGTATTCATTTATAAAAAAATCCTTTTCTTTAGTTGTTTTCTTTTACTTATATGTTGGAATATTTTTCTAATCCTACAGGATATGGAGTAGATACTAGATAGTAGCAATAAGAGAGGAATTTTTTCTTGGTTAAATTTTATGGAGAGCCCCTCATTTATTCTAATTTTTCATAAACACCTCATAAACTTTAAAAATGTTCATATTCACCCTCCCACCTTTTAGACCCCTTTCCGTTACAAAGTGTTTGCTGCTTGGGGAATATCATTCATTTGGACATTTTTCAGACCAAAATGCCCTTGAACATTGAACAACACTTGTATACACCAGTAAACCCTATTTCTTCAATTGGTTTTTAAAAGATTTCACTCCAAAATCAAGGAACAAACTTACGTTAGGTGCAAAAGAATAAAAAATCTTTGTGATAGCCACTTCGGTACAAGTCGAAGTAGTTGTATTCCTAAACCGATTAAACTTGCAATTCAAATGAACATTTAGATATGAAAATCAAATAATCACAGCTACTTGAGTTATATCCTACAGATCCTATAAATCACCAAGTCGTGCGCCATTTATTCCACAAACCATGTGCCAATTACATCTTCCTCATGGTTATACAGTAATTTACAAAAATATTAGTTTCATTGGGTACAAAAGAATTACTATTTCAATGATTTATATCCTACAAATCACCGTTGTTGTTGTTTGAAGTCTAGATTTGGTCTTTGAAATCAAAAGATATGAAATTAGTAATTTTCAAAAATACTTTGCTTCAATTAGCTTCCGATTACAGAAGGATGAATTTGAATTGGTTTCAGATTTGCACTCCCTTTCCCAACTGCTAGGAACGGAACTCCTCGACCCAATTCGAGTAGTGTGGAGCTCATACTTCACTTTCTCCAACACAAAGAGAACCCCCGGGTTGACTCTCGATCGACAGGGCTTCTTCTCGTGGAGAACCCATGTAACACATTGGTGTACGTGCGAGATAATCTAAGCTGAGTCGAACACCGATTTGAGTGACGAGTCGTGCCAATAAGTGCGGTCGTCGAAACTTACCGACATTCGAGATTTGGCCATGTGGACTATGTATGGTTTATTCTATACGTGGTTCTTCTCCGTTGATGCTATGGATATGTGGCAGAAACAGAGGAGGAAAACTAGTGGTGCAAGAAACTTCATCAAATTTGGCGATTTGTTTTTATCGATCTCGATCGATCATCTAAGGAGAAGTGAGAGGGGATCGATGAGGAGAAGTGAAGTGATAGAGAAGGAGAAGGTTTTTTTTCTTCTTTTGTACGTGGTTTTTTAAACGAGGGTGAAATAGTCTTTCGGAGTAAGGGGTTTTTTCAATTTCGAATAGATGAGGGGTGAGTATGGACGTTTTTAAAGGTTAGGGAGTGTCCATGGAAATTTGAAATAGATGAAGGGGTCTCCATGGAATTTAACCTCTTTTTTTTCCTAATTCCTTTCATTAATCTGTTTTTTCCCATTTTCTGAAACCACGAGAAACTGAAAAAAGACTAAAAAAATACTCGATTATGAGTGTAAATTTGTTCACCCTCATCTAATGAGCCCTTTCTGATTCGTTCGAAAAGCATGGAGTCTATCACAAATAGTGTGGATTACATCACAAAGTGATGTCATGCTTATCAAAAAGTATATTGATTATATGGATCTCATACCATTTTAATAAATGTTTTGTTCACGGTGATGGTGAACAAATTTGCACTCCTCGGTTATTCTTCCGTCTTTATTCGAACGCCTCGCTTTACACGCGATTGTTTTTTTCCGTCCTCAAGAAGACCAGCCATACCCATTTCGAACCCTAAAAAATCTTGGATGTTCAGTCTCAATTGATTTTGAAACAACCATTCGAATATCAACAAAGCAAAATAAACACCCAAAGAAATGCAGCATAATCAGAGGCTGAAGGAACAACAGCAGCAGGCGTTGATGCAGCAAGCTCTACTTCAACAGCAGTCTCTCTATCATCCTGGCCTCTTAGCTGCTGCTCCCCAGGTTCGACCCATCTCATCTATAAATACGTTATACGTATCCATTTGTATAATTTTGTGGTTGGGATGATTGCGATTCCTGGGTTTCTTGTTATTTGCTTGATCTTCAACCTTTTATCGATAAATTTTGTGGAGTTGAGCTTTTGTTTTGTTTTGTTTTTTTTTCCTTTTTGTGCCTGGGATAGAGTTATAGCGCTTTGGGTTTTGGTTATCTGCGGTCTTTCGAAAGCGCTGGTCTTGGATTGTTTGTGTTTCGAGTAAATTTTCCGCGGAAAGCTGCGATTGTGACTCGCAGGGGTGGGTATTTGTTTTTTGTTTTTAGGGTGAGGGGCTGGTCTCTCTTTGGGGACATTATTAGTGCAATGTTCTGTTATTGCCATATTGGGTGGTTTTATTGTCTCTATGTTTTTTTTTGGATGCTAGAATTTGCAAAGACCATGTCCTTTTGCTTGCTATTTGGTGGTAATTTTGATTTTTCCCTGAGAATTTCCAAACATTACTGGCTAGGTGGTGGCATACCCGCTCTTTGTATGTCTACTCATCTTTATGTTGGTTTTCTTTTCATTTCAAAGTGCACTCTTAGCCTTTGTGACTCTCTGCTTGTATGAGAAGAAACTCAAAACGTGAGCATCTGTTTATTATTATGGGGGGAATACCCTACGAGTACGGTGTCTTTTGTGATAAACAGCAGAACACCTTTTATACTGCGGTCTGCTTCATGCAAATCGCATGAACTTGCATATGAATGTTCAGGCTTGCTTAGGCCCTTTTCCCCCAAGCAATAAAAGTTCTTCTTAACAATTGAAGGCTAGAGGAGGGTAATCCATGCTTTGTCTTGATATGTTCAAGAGATTAAGTCTATACTTCTTAGTTTGTGTTTTAAGAAAGTAAGTTTCAAGCAAAATGAGTTGGGACTTTGACCAATTGAAGCACACCTAATGTTTATCCGTGTTTTACGACTTTGTAAATTTTTGATGTCTTGGTGTCTGCGATTTCTGTTTCATGCCTTTTATATCATTGTTCTGTTGGAACTTTATAAATCTTGGATCAAGATTGAAACTATAGTTGCTGAAGTTAGACTTCTCTAGATGACTTCACAAGATGACTATTTGGCCAATTTAACCCATATAATGAAGGAAATAACAACTTTTCGAGGTTCCTTGTGATATATGTTTGCTGTCCTTTAAAGTCTTCATTTAGATTGGATTGAATTTATGCTTTTCAAATCGTTCTTACATATTTTTGTGGTAAACTTCAGCTGGAGGTGTATTTTGAAAATAGCTTTGTTGTTCCTTTCTTCTCGGGGTTGAAGTTAGCCAGGGTATAGGCAGTTGAACTAGGGATTCCCTCTCTCAATTGTTTTTGTTCCTTTTTTTTAATTTTATTTTGCAGATTGAGCCAATCCCTAGTGGAAATCTGCCTCCTGGTTTTGATCCAAGTACATGCCGCAGCGTGTAAGTGTAGTCTACATCTTTCTACTAATAAGTATTTTGTTTCTTTCTTTCCTGTTATTGCCTGTTTGTTATGTAGCAGTTATGCTCATTCAATGGGCAAGTCACGACCTTTGCTGCCTATTGAATGTTGTTGCAGTCTTGTCTAGTCATCTTCTTTCTTTAAGATTTGAGTTGTTTATTTTCTTTGCGTCTTTGTTTACAAGCTCTAAAAGCACCAAATCACTATTCATGCACGATTAATTATGTCATGTTTAATTTATATTTTTGACAACTGAGGGAGATTCTTATTGGTCAACGTGTTTTTGTTTTCTTCCTTTTTACGTCTAGTTTCTTTACTTTTGAGAAAATGCAGGTATGTGGGAAATATTCATACACAAGTGACAGAACCCCTCCTTCAAGAGGTTTTTTCAAGTACAGGCCCAATTGAAGGGTGCAAGCTCGTTAGAAAGGAGAAGGTACCTGGTTATACTTGTAGTTTTCACTTTTTATGGTCGTGTTCTTTTCACTTTGTCATCTTCTTTTGCTCATGAGATTGATGTTTTTGCTGTTTCTCTGAAATGCAGTCATCCTATGGATTCATTCATTACTTTGATCGGAGATCAGCTGCCGTTGCTTTATTGTCTCTTAATGGAAGGCACCTGTATGTAGACTTCTTAATGGTTCTACATGACATTTTGTAGTTATTCGCTCATGTCTTATTCTCTTTACTTATTTCCAGGTTTGGACAGCCTATCAAAGTTAATTGGGCATATGCCAGTGGACAGAGGGAAGACACGTCAAGTGGGTTCACTTTATGTTTGCATATTAGTTACGGCATTTGAATTGAGCAATCTAATGTAGATGTGATTTACAATTTTTTGTTGATGGTATTTCGTGATTTTGTTAACTTGTATACAGGTCATTACAACATTTTTGTTGGTGATCTCAGCTCTGAGGTTACGGATGCTATGTTGTTTGCATGCTTCTCTGTGTACCCCAGTTGCTCGTAAGCAAACTCACCCACTATATTCCGTTTCTCTAAAGCTTTTAATTAGATCTAGGAATTTTTTCTCAACTTAATGGATAGCCTGAGTGATTTTTTATTCTTAGCAAACCTTTTGTTATTGAGTAGTGGTTTATATTATGATTGAGTTGATATCACTTGTCAGTCTTTTTATTTTTGCACGGCATATCAGTTGTTAATCTAATGGGATTTATTTTCATTGTATGCTGCTTTATAGTGATGCAAGAGTGATGTGGGATCAAAAGACTGGGCGTTCAAGAGGGTTTGGATTTGTTTCTTTCAGGAATCAACAGGTGATATTTCACATTTGATGTGTTTATAGTCTGAACTTTTAGCTTGTGTACCGAAACTCATTCATCATCTTTACCTGTATTTATCTGTTCAGGAAGCTCAAAGTGCAATCAATGACTTGACTGGTATGAGTGATTAAATCATCCCGCATTTGTCATTTTCACAATTTGTCGTAGTTGCATTTGCTTTGTTGACATGGTATCTTTTGCTTAGCTTCTAGATGTTTAATTTGCGTTATGCCAGAAATATTTTTTTCCAGTAATTTAGCTTCCTCATCCCTTGGCCATATCCCTTAAACTGTGGAATGGGCACAATATCTAGATACAAATGGATGCTGAAGTCCTCCCTTTGAAAGCATGTTGATGAAGAACTTAACCTTCTGATTTACTGAATATAACCATTTAGTCAATTGCCACAAGTGTTGGAGAAGAAGAAAATTCATTACTGCCATTCCTATGTGAAAACAATTGTTTATGTCTGTAACTCTATACGCTTTGCTTGTTTAATGTGAAAACAGGAAAATGGCTTGGTAGTAGGCAGATCCGTTGTAACTGGGCCACAAAAGGTGCTGGAGCTACTGATGACAAGCAGAGCTCTGATGCCAAAAGTGTGGTGGAGCTAACAAATGGCTCTTCAGGTGCGTCAAAGAATGTTACATCACAAGAACTAGTAGGAGATATTCAGAATGCGAATTTGAATAGTTTTCTTTTTTCCCTGAATGTTGTTTCATGTAGATGTGTACGACTATTTTACGCGGGATTTTGTTTCCTACATTTCGGCATCATAAACTAAAATGTTTGGTAATCAAATCAAGTTAAACTAGTTTAAGTCTAACCATTGAATATTATTTTTTGGTTGACTTCCTCGCATGTTATCTTGACTTGCCTGTATTGTCAAAATTTTGACCGATCACCAATGTGCTTACATTTGTTACGTTGCTTGTGCAGAGGATGGTAAAGAGACAGCCAGTAATGATGGGCCCGAGAATAACGCTCAATACACCACTGTTTATGTGGGCAATCTGGCTCCAGAGGCAAGAAACCCCTCTTTTACGAGTCTATTATATTGTCCCCCACCTTATGCACCTTTCATGGTAGTAGACTCTTCTGCTTGCGATAATGTTCTCGTTGCTGGTGGAGTGAATCCATACTCATCTATTCATTTATTCCCCTTTTGGAAAAGGGATTTAGAAGGGCAGTACTTTATTTTATTAAAAAGCATTTCCTTCCGTTTATTTTGGAATCAACAATGTATTGTTTTAGAGACAGAATTTATATCACAAATTTTGAAAATATGTGGATTCTGGAAATTTTTGAAGTTTTACTTTTCTTTCCACTTCGACACTTTTTGGTATTCTACAGGTCAGTCAGCTTGATCTACATCGACACTTCCATGCTCTCGGTGCAGGAGTAATTGAGGAAGTTCGTATCCAACGTGACAAGGGGTTTGGCTTTGTGAGATATAGTACCCATGCCGAGGCAGCTCTGGCTATTCAGATGGGAAATACCCAGTCTATGTTATATGGCAAGCAAATGAAGGTATTCCTTGGCGGTCTAATGGCAATCCATTGCTCTGCCATACTATCGAGTTAATTGATAATTTCTGCTGCTCTCTGATCATTTGAGTAAATCTCATTGAAGTAGAATAGGAACTTACTGCCAGTTTTACCAACAGTAATGTAGGATGCTGGGTTTTGCTTTGGCCATCCAATTCATTGAATTCAAGATTTTGGCAATCCTAGGATTTCCAATTCATATAACCACGAACCCAAACTGCCAAACCAATTCAAATTATTGGAATCTAGTGCACCTTGACTATTCCTACGCCAGGAGCTGTTCCTTTTACATTGATGCATTTCTTTGTTCTTTAGCTGCGGGCAATGGGCATGGGTTTGGTATTTGGAATGTCTTTGGGGTAATAGTACTTTGGTTGCACATTAAGCTTTTAAGATTTAATTAGGCATATGTTTAGATTCTGATATGTGCAAATATATAGAAAACGAATGGTGGTTGTTCCTTATGTGGTTTATTTTCACCTTGCACTCCTATGTTCTTTATTATATTGTTTTGACTGGTATTGTTTTTTCGTGCTTGAAGTGCTCATGGGGCAGCAAACCCACTCCGCCCGGAATAAGTTCAAACCCACTTCCTCCACCAGTAGCCGCACCTATGCCAGGGTTTTTGGCGAGTGATCTCTTGGCTTATGAGCGGCAACTGGCAATGGCCAAGATGGGTGGTGGTGTCCATCCCCTCATGCACCCCCAAGGGCAGCACCACCATCTTCTTAAGCAGGCAGCTTTGGGTATGGGTTCTGCTGGTGCTAGCCAAGCTATTTATGATGGTGGCTTCCAGAATGTAGCCGCTGCCCAACAGCTCATGTATTACCAGTGATTTGAGTTTCGAATTGGTTGAGACCTTGATTTTCCTGGCTGTTTAGGGCCTTATTTAAGTTTTCAATCTGCTAGGGAGTTCTTATAATGTAGCACTTTGCTTGAGCTACACGGTGATGACCTTGTAGATACGTGGGATGTATGTTTTTTCTCTTTCGTAACTATTTTGTAGGGGTGAGTAAACGATTGTTAAAAGTGTCTGTGTGAGGCCTTTGATTTCAACCCTCTCTTTAGTTGTATTTGGTGATCTATGTTTGAACTGAATTTCGGGTCGAGGGAGGGAACTTACAGAGAATAAGAAACCATTTCTCCCACAAATTTCATTATTGCTTGTACCCAGAAAAATGAGTCACAGGATTGGGGTTGGGGTTAAACATTTGATAATGAAATGAAATTACTATATTTCTATAGTCTGCATGTTACACAGCTGTGAGAGGTGGACACTCTAATTTCATACAGCAGGAAAAGAAAGAATAGGGGAAAGAGATGAAAAGAGCTGAGAGAAACTTTCTTCACCCTTGCATGGGTATGTATGCTCATTCTGTGTCTCACTACAATAATCAAAATCCATCAGTTAAGATATTATGTCAAATTTCTAACTTAGTTGGATATTGGTAAACGTTTGATCTAAAAATTCAACTTTTCAGTCGAGAATAAACAAAACTATGAGACGAGGCCCCTTGTCAATATTCAATTGAGTTGTTTTTGTTTTTGTTGTCTCAAAAATGAATCTGGAAAAACTAAGCAGTTTTGATCAGCAAAGTGAACAAAATTGCTAGGATGGGCAATTAACAAGCAAAAAAATCCTAGACATTCAGACTAGCCACACGTCATATGTCCAATGGCCAATCATCCAGCAATTTAATATGTTTTCGATTGGGATACAAGTAAAAATGAGTACACTGAACATTATGTAACATATATGAGTAATAAAATTCTGTCCAAGGCCCTCAAAAAGATTTTTTTGGTCCTTTAACATGTTCCGATTCCAAATCCAATCCTCATTCTCAGGGTATCCATCAAGTACCTTGATGGCTTGATTGTTCCCATCCATACAAAATACCCAGAAAGCCAGGTCTCATATCACTGGCAGGCTGAAGAAACTTTAGGAAGCTGCATGTGGCGATGATACATCACCAAATTTTGTTTTTCACCCAGAAGAGAAGGAAGACAACTCCAAGCACAATGGCAACAGGGGCCCACTTCCGAATCAAAGCCTTCAGTAAACAAGGATATAGAAAAATTTAGCTAAAAATACGTAAGTACCAAGTTCAAAATAAAAGCATCTTAACAAAAGCAGTGTCAAGTAGACGAGCATCAGGGCACATGTGTAGTAGGTTCCTACTGCTACATTACACTCAAAAGGGTTGACCAAGAATGTCTCGATCTATGCTCCAGCATATAATCTGGATATACTGGGAAAGAGGTATTGTCTTCAGTCAACTGCAAAGTTAGGGGATTATAGCAGAAAAGCCAGAAAGTGTCCACCCTTGAACCGTGTGTTCATAATACCTCTGCTGTGGCCGAATTGAAACTCAAAACTCACCCATTACTCATGCTCAAGCCCACGGGAGGCTGAAAAAGTAACACTAAGGTTTTGTCAAAGCAGGTTCATAGACTTACCATTCCAGGTTTAACATTCAAGTTACCATGCCCAAGTAAGCAACCATTTTACTCGATGATCCAACATTTACATGCAATTGTACTCTACGCAATTTTGTTTCTCGGAAATGGAACAAATCACTCAAGCAGTCAAGCTTATTCTCCACGAGTTATTTAACTCATGAACCTTGGTTTTATACTCTCCTACTGATATAATCTAGTTCAAGTAACACTCTTGATGGTACGGAAAATTTCCTACGCGGACAAAATGTAGGCAAAAAAACATATGTATTTACCGAACAACTTGGAAATTTGCGTGCTAAAGAAGAAACCTTCAAACCATAAGCTAATACCAAGAAAAACATAAGGCGGTGATTATACCAAGAGTTTGGGACAGAGCCGCGACTAGGGATGGCAAACTCGATCGAACCGTTGGTTAACCGAACCATACTGAACCGATTGGTGTGGTTTTTAACCTTACTTTAAACCGTGGTTTTACTTTTGGTTTTCGAAATAGAAAAACCGGCCAGTTCCGTTCCGCTTTTGGTTCCATATGATAACCGCACCAAAAACCATAACCGAACCGTAACGTAACCGAATGGATCTATTCAAATGCTTTACATGCTTCATTAAAGCCATTCAACTTTACCTGGCCAAGTATGTGAGATAAAATCATGTTTTAATACTCCCTCTGTCTCATTTTATTTGCTCCATATGAATATCCGTGCCGTTTTCAAATGTTTATATCTTTTGATTTACAATGTTTTTAAATTTTTTGAAAATTCTAGAACTAACGTGAATTTGAGATATATCAAATAAGATCCATATTCCACTTATATATAATAGATTGAAAACTACAAGAGTTCAAAAAAGGCACGCATAATCGTAGGAAGCAAATAAAATGGGACGGAGGGAGTATTTTATAGTGAACAATAACCCACGTAATCAGCGAACAGTTGTTTATCAATAGAGGTAATGGAAATACTAACAGAAGTTCTCACAAAGATACGTTGACAAGGAATCATGTTTCCACCACAAAATCAGAGAGCTTCTAATTCTATTAAACATGTTGAATTATATGGTGTATTAGTTTGTTGGCTCTTATGGATATTTTGATGTTGGATTTTAAGTGACTACCTCTATTAAACATGTTGACCACCGGTTTCGGTGAAAAATCGAACTGAACTGGTAACTGTAGTTTTGGTTATGGTTTGGGTATTTGTTTTGGTTTTGGTTTTACTTTTACCAATAACCGAACCGCACCGCACCGTGTTTTGGTTTTGGTTTTACTTTTACCAATAACCGAACCGAACCGCACCGTTGCCATCCCTAGCCGCGACAGACACATCTAATTTCCTTGTCTCTTCCATTATGAGTAAACTAACCTGATTATTTAAGTCCCTTGCCTTGTCAGCATAGATGCGAGATTCTGATGTCAACCGGCTGGACATTTCACTGACCTCTGCAAAAAAGTGATTTTCAGCCTAGATATAATCAACGAAATTATCAAGATACACAACACGATAACATAAAAAGGTAACAAACTTAATTGCAAGGAAAATAAAGTTTGCAACTAAAAAAGAGAGGAATAAACAAAACAGCAACACAAGGATGATCTTGTGGGCGCGCATAGCTGCATGCAAATTACTTATTGCAAACACTAGCATGAACAGAAAGAATCCTAACCAGACGTAGTAGCTAGTGCTGATTTTCCCTGCCTGTCATGTACGGAGTAGTTAGTCCTATATCTCCTAGAAAATTCCAACTATTGATGGTCTATAAAGATCGAGTAGTCCAAAACGTCCTTGAAAATGGAATCTATCAACAAAGGTCTCTTTCTCAACCCCTATACTCCATGTCTAAACATAGAGAAATGTTATTGTGGTGTGCCCGCTTATTCTTACTTCCCTTTCTTCAGCTTCCCTGGATTTCCCTTTCTTCTTAAGGTTTAATCCTGTTCAGCTTTTGGTGGGCGGGGATGGGTTTAGGCCAAGGGCAGGACAAGTGAAACGATCCAAACCATGTTCATTAGGAGGAACAAAAGCCGAATGTGTACACTATTGGCCAAATTTAAGTTACGTACTCCCACCATCCCAAATTTTTTGTCTAGTCCGCAAAATGAGGACTTGAAAATAATACAAAAATTTTGGAGAAAAATTCAATATTTTTTTAACAATTTACTAGATATCAACGAGTACTTTTAATTTATGAAAAAAGTTCTTTATAAAAAGAATTGGAGTATTATTTTTAGGTCATCTTTTTGCGGACCGGACAAAAATTTTGGGACGGAGGGAGTAATATTTAAGCTCATTGTGGATCTTCACAGAGACTGCCAACACTTTGACTACAACAATGTCAACAAATATCAACAAATTAAGGAAAGGAATAACTTACGGTCCAACTTTTCACCAACACCCAGAACTTCCTGAACATTGCGAGTCATAATTTGGTGGACCTCATAGAGTTCGTCATTCAGCTTTGAAATATTCCTCTGAGTTCGTGTGTCCAGGTACAGTTTCCTTGTTTTCTGTATGAAAGTATCTTTGAAACAAACAAAAGAACGAGAAAAACATTAAAATACAGAAAATGTAGGAAAATCGACATCGAGAATTGCATGTAAGGAAGTGAGGATAGTAGGAAGTGTACCAAATTTTATGAAAGCATAAGGTCTAGCAGCAGTTTCAATTTGACTACCATTAACACGCTCAAATTCATTCTTGAGATCTTCCAGGTACTGAAAGGCAAGTTTCTTAGGATATGCACGATCACACATTGTCAAATAACAAACGCGTCCTTCTATAACATAACTAAGAACTTGGGTTAAGAGAACAAGGAGATGCATAAATAGTGCACTTTCAAACAATACAAGTTGTTTCCGGAAACCAAGTTTAGCGCATAATAAAAGGAAGATATTGCCGTACTGAATTACAAAAGGGTGTAAAACAAAGCTTTCCAAAAAAATAATAAATCATGGAGCATAGGAGAATTGGTCCTTAATCATGCAGCATAAGTGCTCTGTTCAGCATCATCATACAGACACATGTGTATATTTGCCAGCATGTATACACCTACAGCAAAAAAGGTTCTCATCGCCGGAAATTTGGTAGAACAAGCACAATAGCCACCAATTTCTCTTTTCTTCTGGTAAGTGTATCGACCAATAAAATTGGGAAACGTACCTCCGAGGTCTTCTTTGTAAACAACTAAGCAACTAAAATGTTTTCAGACTTTTTGATAACCAGAAGAGAGACGGATAAGTGGAGAGATGAGAGTTACCATGCCTCTTCACACTTCAAGCATTGAAAGGAAAATTTCCTTTCTGGAACCTGGAAATTACTAATAATAGATGCGACCATTTACACAGGAAGATGGGCAAAGAACTTAGCCTAGGACTGAACTATGTAACACACTTTAGCATAGCTGCAAGCATCTCCCTTAGTTGGAATCACCGACATTATACCAACAATGACATAGTATGCATGACCCATGTTATCACATAAGTCAGTATGCGAAAGTCCCGCAGAATTGTTATAGAATCGTGTAATTAATCACTCAAAAGAAAAACATATAAATAAAATCATTAAGTCCTCTTCGGCAAAATATCACTTTTATTTACTACTCGAAATGCCAGTCATATCCTTGCATATACAGAAGAAAAAATAAACAAGGAAGAGCAATTCCTAACAGTAATGCGAAGGATACTGGAAAATGTATGGGCCAGTTTCAACCGACATTCTCGAAGGCTCATTCTGGCCTCTTGAAAGATTCTTGAACAAAGCCTTGACTTGCTGTTTGTAAAATTCAGCATCCTGCAAGTCACGGCCATCGTCCAGTCCCTCTGCTAGTGGAAGCCCATCAGTGACACGAGCTATCATTGTCAGCTTCACCATCTTTGCATCACAAGTTCTAAGCTCTAGCCTGTACGAGATTCACATAAGTACATTACCAACAATAACACTGACACGAGCAGTAAATGTTGCAAACTCAGGACAGTAATTCCCAGCTACTCGCGATTCGACGTTAAACAAAATCGTAGAAACATTCCAGGTAATGTCTACTTTTTTATTGGTAGGCTAAAATTTTATTCCAAACAAACCATACACTGGATACAACAGAGAAATCCCTGAATTGAACACAAAAGAACACCCAAGGGTACCCCCCTTAGGTTCAGCCAGAACTAAACACAAAAAATACCAAAGGTCTCTTGAACACAGCTAGAATTCTATTCGGATGTTCCAGGCCAGACAAAGGGACCAATTTCTATAAGTATTTTCAACATTTTTCCATGAAGCAATCCTGTTCCTAGTATCAGTACCAACCATACTGCGTAAAGCTCTGAATTCCCCTGGCTTGCTGCTAAAACCCTTGTATCCCTTTCCAACCACTCCTGATGCACCACTGCAGCAAAACCCAGTGTAAGGATGGCTTTTCCAAAGGAATTCACCCAAAATGATTGACAGCCATTCCAGCTCCCTTGACCGTGGAAGAGTATTCCTTTTAAGGCTGCAACAATCCAATAGCATAGTCCAAATCTTCTCAGTATAGGCACATTCAAAAAGTAAGTGATCATGGCTTTCCTTGGCCAGGTTCAAAGGAACACAACCATCTTGAACAGAAATTCCAGAGCAATAAGCCTAGCTCTTGTAGCCAAGTTTCTGTGACAGCACAGCCAAGGCATGAAAGAACAATTAGGCGAATTTCCTTTGTTTCACTCTGTAGGATGCCCTAGCATTTGGAGGCCTCTAGATAATATCTTCAATTACCTCTTAGATGGATTTGGGAAATGATGCTTACTATCTACCAGTGTCAACACTCGCACCAACGGTCTGCCATCCAATACTTGTGTTCAGGCCCCTCCTGAACCGCTGAGATCCATTTGTTTATTGCCAAAGATTAGGTTTGTCTCCGGTCCTTCCCTGCCCATACCCCATCGATTGGTGATTGCATGGGTACTGATACGGTTTATCGTTCAACGCATTATCAGTAAAAATTCTGATGAACTTGATATATAATCAAATCCCAATTAATCCCTACAAATTCCTTGCACAACGAGAGTAAAACAAACTAGGCAGCTACGCTAAAATCATTTCGAAATGAGCAAATCCATCCTATTCCAAATTGCTCGAAATTTACCATCAATCAAGTCACTCAGAGATCACTAGAAATTGAATGATTAGTTGGATTCGCAATAGAGATTAACTGGAGATTTAACAACAGTACAAATACAGGTCGAAAGTGCATATCAAAACGTAGAATTAAGAACACATTACGAAAATGGGCATGGAATCGATAAGACTTGTATAAGAAGGATTTGAATACCTCTCGTCTACGCATCGCAGCTCAGATCTTAGCCTTGATTAGTTACTCGAGATGAAGCATTCGGTACTTCCTTTCGATTTCTGCGATCTGATGGACGGTTACGACAAATGACGACTGAATTGGAAGGTAGAGGAAGGGCTTAAATAGGGCTTTTGGTATGAAATTATACGGATCGTACATGGAAAAGAGATCGTAAATGAAGCGGCCGGTGTTTCGTTTACTGGGCCGTTCGGAATACTAGAGAGAACAAAATTTGCGGTGACGTTTTGGGCCAGACAAGTGCTTCGCGAAATGAGTCTTGTGGGTCAATTTTTGAATCTCATATAAACGATCCAATCGTTAAATAATTTTAAAATAATTATTCATGTGGCTTTGAGAAAATTAGGTCCATCAAATATTTTTGTGTAATTGATCTAATTTGTTTGATTTTTCATTCATAATTCAATATCCTATAATTCGGAAGAATCTTTTCAAGAAATGTTATATAATTGTGCGCTTGATAACCCATTGATATGAATGTCGTAAAGCTCGTTGAGAAGAGCATTGAGTAAATTTTTTTATCTTGTTCAGACATTGATAGTTATTAAAATGCTAAAACTATGTATTGTTTTGATACCTATCGATGTCCCTATATAAAAATTTAACTAAAAGACAAAAAAATAAAATAATAATTCTTGTGGATATCAATTTTGAGTGTGAAAATCAATTTGAGTTTACATTCTTTCCACCACAGCCTGTTATATGTTTCACTGTATATTTTTTATTGTAACATGACCCATTCATATTGTAGGGTAGTTTATCCACACAGAAAAAAAATCAACTTGATCGAAAATCAATAGGTATATCAAAAATCAAATTTTGATTTATGAAATAGACGGTCATGGACAATTAATCTTCAAAATCTTTGGCCATCTATTTTATTAATCAAAATTTGATTTCTGATATACCTATTGATTTTCGATCAAGTTGATTTTGTTTACAAAGATATACTTATTGTGGGTCCTACAAGATGAACGATACAGATTACAGCAAAAAAATATCGGTGGTGCTCACAAGAGGTGGTGGGAAGTGGGAACCGGGTTTTCCGCCCATGGTGGATAAGATTTGATCCCTAAAATGAGTTACTGTGGAAAATACTAAAATCCGTTGATAATGTGTAAAACATGTATCAATATCTGAAAAAATGGATTAATATCTGTAAAAAATGGATTAATATCTGTAAAAAAAATGTATTGTTATATGCTAGATGTGTATTGAAATCTGAATTCTTTTGTCTTTATACTCTTATTACACTCAGGCGGAGGTTAGCAAGAAGCCACCAAGCTACATGATACTAGAAGGTATAAATCATGGGTACAAAAAGTTATGATTATCGGAGATGAGTAGACACACAATTGACACAAATTTGTCTTAAAGTGTATTCTCCAAATGATATTGGTCATCCATATAAAATGGTACCCGAACATATGGCTACCACTATCCAATTAATTTGATTTTTTACATGAATGATCTACTCAACATACCCAACAAATTGTACGGTTCCGATTCCAAAATCTAGATTATAGAAGGCCCACAATTGAGATCACTACAGGAATATAATGATTTGAATCACTACGGGTACCCATAATCCTCTAAATCATCGGCCCCTTGTATTGAGCTGAACTCCACTTGTTGAAACAGAAACCCACCACAATGGTCCGCAGCAAAGGCCAAGTACCCGTTCTTTGTTTCTCTTTGGAATTAGTGACTTAACAACTACTCTAATTAAAGAGAGTTTGCCGTCTCTTAATAAACTCGAATTTGACTGTGAAAGTCAAGGAGTACAATTAGATGGGTTAAAAGCCAAATGTATTCACAAGCCAAGTATAAATATCAAAAAAAAATTACCGGTACTTCAAATGTACACTAGGTTGTGTGAAACTGATTTCGGAATCCAATGCAAATGATTAGAGCAATTCAGTTCGTTTGTGTAAAATATGTTTTTAATAGTTCATATTAAAAATAAAATCATTTAAATATTGGTAAAGGTTTGATCGATTTCATTCCTGAATTTGTCGAGGAAAAAATTAATTAATTAGTCAAACACTTACCAATAATCAAATGAATTGATTTTACAAAGATTCATACAATACTATAACACGGGAAAATGCTTAAGGGTACAAAAAGATATATTTATGGGACCTTAACTCTACATTTAAAAGTACAAGTAAGATCCACGGAAATGTACTAACGCATTGGGCTCAAGTGGAGTAGTAATAAACAGTCGGACTCGCAACAGAATGGGAAAAGTAATAAACTTCTCCGCTGCACGAAGAAAGCCTTTCTCTATTCCCCATTAAAGATCACCACTTTCCCGTTTCAATTCCCCAATCCATTCTGAATTGTGATTCCCTTGTTTAATTAGAACCCTAGACTAAACACTTTCTCACCAAATTAATCTCCTGCTTTCTTGTTTGTGGGAAACATGAATCGTGGTGGTCCAACCCGAAACGATGGAGGACGGTATTCCACTCCCAGAGGTAGAGGTCGAGGACGAGGACGATCCCCTTCACGTTCCGCTGGTTCGTCTTCTGCACATCATAACGGCCCTGTAATACATCAATCCCTGCCTTCTCTGTTCTTTAATTTTTTCGCTGTTTTTTTTTATTCGTCAGTTTTCTTATTTTTTCAACCTTATAAATCAAGCTTTTAGGAAATTCGGCTTCCTTTGTTTTGATAGCACTGAATTCATTGTGTTGGTGTGTAATGTGGGATTATGGGTGGGAATTTGTTTATGAACTTGTTTATTTGCCTTACCTCACAAACACAAACGTAAACTTCAGAGTGGTATCAGAATCTTGAATTTTTTTTTAATACTGGAGCTTGTCTTAATAGCCTGGTAAGTTGTAATAGAGAGGATTACAACCTTGAGCAGAGTATTGAGAGGATTCTTTGATCGTGCATTAAGGGATGGATGGCAAAATTGATTTTTTTTTACTTTGGTGCTTAATGTTTAGTAATACAGAGGATTACTTCTTTAATATGAGTGCTTTCCTGAACGTGCATATTGGATAGTTTCTTTTATCTGAATTTGGCGAATAATGAATAGGTCATAATGCAACGCGAGATGTGCTGTATATTTCATGAACTTGGTAGATTTGATAGAATTGATGCTACAGCTAACATACTGTTTATGCATCCAGAGCTGATTATTTTTCAAATTACAAGACATACAGTCCGAGAACTGTATTATAGTGGAACACCAAAATATTGGATCTGACCCCGAGCAATTGGTGTAAAAGTATTGTCGCATAATGAGTCTAAGCAGTGTTCTAAAAGAAGGTCTGGAAGGCCAAGTACTCGCCGCCTAGGCGCTAGAAGGCCCCTCTCCGACTAGCCCGACTAACCTAACTAACCTGACTAATTACCCGACTAAGCGCCGAGTACTCGGCCCTAGAAGCTAGAAGGTGCCCGGCCGCCTTGGGAGTGCCTAGCGAGTTTTAGAACCTTGAGTCTAAGCCAGGATCCCTAAGTTTCCCTATATACTTACCCTTAAAAGTAAATTGTAAGGTTGAGTTTCACTTGCTGAATGGAAAAAAAAAAAAGAGGTTAATTTTCAGCATAATGGGCATGCATATGGGAAAACCAGATCCCACAGTAACTAGAGTTGAATTTGACTTTTTTTTTTTGAACTGAGAGTTGAATTTGAAGGCTTAGTTTCAGCTCATGTGACAAGGTTGATGACTTGATAGAAACTAATGTCAATGTTTTGTAGTTCTCATGCTATTTCTTGCCCAATAACTCTACTTTAGTGAACCCTGTCTACCACTTTTAAAGCCCAAATTGATGGGACCTAGTCTATACAATGGTCTTCTCCTCACATTTCCTTTTCCAATAAAACTTCTTAATGTAGTCTTTCCAAACTTCAGTTCTATGCCTAAGTGTATTATTAGAATGGGTTTGTAAAAATACAAAATTGTTGCTGTTTGTATTCTTATAGCTTTGGCAGTAGTTTGATAAAATGGATTAAAAAATATTAACCAGAGGTTCTGAATAGCTGACTTTGATGGACTAGCTTATTTAACCAGATCTAATGAAAAAAATTAAAGAAGAGATTAATATTATTGTCATGAATTGTGTTTCCTTTGCATTTACAGGCTGGACCTGTTGGCCCTTCGTCTAATGTTTCCTCTGGTAACAAATATCAAGGATCACATTATGAATGGCGACCACGAGTGCCAGTGGGTAGTATTCCGAAGGAGTTGGACTCCTCAACCTCAAAATCCCCTTGCCGGGAGAATTGTAGCTTTCTTGATACCAAGGACGATGTATCTTCTGATTTAGGTAGTATTCCAAAGCAGTTGGATTCCATATCAACCTCAAAATGCCCTTGCCGGGAGAATTGTAGCTTTCCTGATACCAAGGACGATGTATCTTCTGATTTAGGAAAGCTTAAGCCGGGGGAAAATTCCCCGGAGGCAGTGACTCCTAAGACGGAACAAGTGTATTGTATGTCTGTTTCTGTTATTCCGAAGCAGTTGGATTCCATATCAACCTCAAAATCCCCTTGCCGGGAGAATTGTAGTTTTCCTGATACCAAGGACAATGTCTCTTCTGATTTAGGAAAGCTTAAGCTGGGGGAAAATTCCCCGGAGGCAGTGATTCCGAAGACGGAACAAGTGTATTGTATGTCTGTTTCTGTTATTCCGAAGCAATTGGATTCCATATCAACCTCAAAATCCCCTCGCCGGGAGAATTGTAGTTTTCCTGATACCAAGGGCGATGTATCTTCTGATTTAGGAAAGCTTAAGGTGGGGGAAAATTCCCCGGAGGCAGTGACTCCTAAGACTGAACAAGTGTATTGTATGTCTGTTTCTGTTATTTCTTCTGCTTCTGCATTCAAGAAGGGCTTTCCTTCACTAGATAGCGACAAAGATCTTAGCTTACAGAGAACTCAGAAGGAGAAAGTACCAGATGCTGAGGTGGAAGGTGATAGTTCACTACGCGTTAATCGCTTGCCTGCTCTTGATACTGTGCATATGGGAAATGAGCAAACCCCTCATAAGAAGGCAGTAGATAGTGGACGTTCAGATATTTCCGACTCTGTGTCCTTGGGAGTTCCCTATGATATCTGCCCAGTCAGAGCAGGAAACTTTGTCACGCTGAAAGCTCCTTTACATGTACAGAATAGAACAAAACGGAATGAAGCTAAGCGCTCTGTGGAAGGAAAACGTATAAATGTATTGAGGTCTGGGATGATTCTTCTGAAGAGTTACATTTCCTTCAATGATCAGGTTCTACTTTGTGCTTATCGTTTCCTTATGAATGCAGTGTCGTGTTTTGCACTTTCTGATTGGAGTATCAAGACTGCAAATTAATGGCCTCTAAATGTTTTATATTATGACTATGATGTATAGGGTACAATCCAATGCAAGTCCATTCTTGCGTCTTTATGTTAATATCAATTAATATTGTACCTTTCTTGACAAGAATTCAGTGGAATAACTTACGTCAGATTCCTTTCTTCCATCTCTCTCTCTCTCTCTCTCTCTCTCTCTCTCTCTCTCTCTCTCTCTCTCTCTCTCTCTCTCTCTCGTTTCCCCCTCATTTTGAGACATTTAAGAATCCCTTTTGGCCTTCAGTTATCTGAATCTTTAGTCCTTCAGATTATGGTGAAGATTCATTAATCCCAGTACAAAGGTGTCATGACCCATGAAATGGTCCTGGCAATTTGGGGTCATCCTATCACATAATTTATTTAAAATATATTAGGTGAATTATTGTCCAAAAAGGTTAGCTCTTTCCTTTTCTCTCTCATTCAGGAATTTAATTTCTAATTTCGCTTGATTGGTATATTAGTTGACGTTTGGTTACTCGTGTAGATTGAAATAGTCAATAAATGCCGAGATCTGGGCCTTAGTTCAGGAGGTTTCTATGAGCCGGGCTACCGGGAAGGAGGAAAGCTGCATTTGAAGATGATGTGCCTTGGTAAGAATTGGGATCCTGAGAGAAGTGAGTATGGAGATCAACGACCAAGTGATGGAGCTAAACCCCCCCCGATTCCATATGAGTTTTGTCAGTTGGTGAAAGGAGCAATCCAAGCTTCTCATTCCTTTTTAAGAGAACACCACAAAGTGCCTATTGTAGAGCACGTACTTCCTACAGTGTCACCAAACATCTGCATTGTGAATTTTTACTCAAAGAGTGGCAGGCTTGGTCTCCATCAGGTTTGTAGATTTGAATTATGTTGTTCTCATGGCATTTGATGATTTAAATCTTCAAATCATTATTGACCCAGTTTACCTGACTCGTTCAACTTTAGATGCGATTCTATCACTGATTATGGATGGTTTAACTGGGCTAAAATAGCTGTACTGTGAAAAAATGTAGTTTTTTTGCGGTAGTGAAGCCTAGGGTGGTCAGCTATGTTTCAAGAGCTCAAGTCTTATGTCAAAATGCTTGATGCATGAGCACATGATTAAGTAATAGCCTCTTACTCGTCTGACTTTTTCTCTCGCTTATGACTAGCTCTCTCTGGTGGCGACTTCAGGATTTTACAATTATGGGGTCATTTACAACTTAAGAATTTAAGCTGTTTCCTTTTAGTCGAAGAGCGGAAGGAAAGTTGTCCAAATTGATACGACTTTTCTTATTACAATTTCTTGGATAGGACTACTAAAGATGTATCTTCGATTAAAAAATGTGATATATATATATATATATATTTTTTTTTTGAAATAAAAAAAACACACTAGAAAATCCTATAAGAAAAACAGGGGACCCGTAGAATTAATGTATTGATAATTAATGTCCTCTAAAATAACCAAATTGTAATTCAAAGTCCAAGTATTACATCCCTTTGTGTAACGATTATCGTGTGAATCCCAAAACTCGATACAAAAACAATTGGAAAGAATAAATACAATATCCGGAGATTTCCTGTGTGTGTGTGTGAGAGAGAGAGAGAGAGAGAGAGAGAGAGAGATGGTTCGGTAACGGGAGTAATTATCGGGTGTTTTGCACCCAATGATGGCGTCAATGATCATTTTTCATCCAGAATTCTAGTACAATAGTAGCAAATTTTTTACCCCACATGGGGTCAGCCGACCCAAGATGTCTGCATGTAGTGTCGCCACTGGCTCTCTCACTGTAGTTTTCTGATATCATGTAGAAAGTGCTTATGTATTGACTGATGGGGGAGTCAGGGACTGACATTGTTTAAGACTTTAAATAGTGAAGTTGGTTGAGCCTTATGGTTCTCTGTGCCGTAGCAAACTTATTAACACTCTATTTGCTGCTGTGGTCTTTGCTACTACAGTTTTTCTCAGTATTAAGGTCAAAAAATCATTTGTAGCTATCCACATTACTCTTTAAAGTCCGAACATTATATTATTCTCTCATTTACTCAGGCTTCATGAATACTTAATCGACCTATAATGCCTGTGTCCAGTCGTCCATTAATTTTTTTATGTGGGTGTTTTCTTTTAGTAGTATCGAGAAGAGGATATAAAAATCCAAAGATAAAGCATTTTCTCCTAAAGCTTCTATTGCGCCAGACTACGACTTTCCAACTTCAAAATGACATTGCAAGTTTCTGGTTCCTAAATTGCAACTTCTCTCCAAATAATGGAAATTGAGGAGAGAGGAAAATTTAAGGTTTATATCTCATACGTTTTCCCTCGATGCAGGATAAAGATGAAAGCCAGGAGAGTCTGAATAGAGGACTACCTGTAGTCTCCTTCTCCATCGGCGACTCTGCAGAATTCTTATATAATGATCATAGGGATACTGAGAGTGCAAAGAAAATCATACTAGAATCAGGAGACGTTCTTATATTTGGTGGGGAATCCAGAGGTGTATTTCATGGGGTGACGACCATTTTCCCAGAAACTTCTCCTACAGTCTTACTGGACGAAACAAATCTGCGTCCAGGCCGTCTGAATCTAACTTTCAGGGAGTATTAAGCTAGTATTTCAAGTTTGTGTGTAAATCTGTCGTTCTGGTAACGCTTCAAACTTTTTCAAGGAATGTTTTATCATAGTGTGGGAAATTATGCTAGAATGCGAGAACTGCACACTGAGAGTTCTGACCCTGTTGTTTTGGTGGCTATGTTTGTAGATTTAAAGGAAAGTGGATGCTTATTTTGTACTATGAGATGTCTGTAGTGTTAATTTGACTACATTTACAAGATGTGGAATTTCGTTCTGCCTTTATTTTTATTTTTATTTTGTTCTGCCTGGAATGTTTAGTTGAAGGTGTTGATTAGGAGAGTCATTTCTTTCACCTAATCTTCACATATAAGATTCGGTCTGTTTTGATTGGTCAATATAAGTTCTCAGGAAGCTTATCTGATCTCCGTCAAAGAGAACCAAAAAAAGCGACTGGCTTAGGAGTTAAGCTGCCAGATCAAGGTTTTTAATCCAGAGAATCACCGAGTCCATATTGCTCTTATGATGTTTTCATCCAAGTTCCTGAAATGCAGCAAATGTTTTGCCTTTGAATATGGGCTGAGGCCGAGGTGCAAAAAGCAAAGCAAAATTGGGAGAGAGAGAGAGAGAGAGAGAGAGAGAGAGAGAGAGAGAGAGAGAGATTACCTCAACACCTTTTTGTTGCGCAAGGAAAATGGATGCTTACTTTGTATATGAAATGTCAACGGCGTTGATTTGACTAAATAAACAGAAGTGTGTATTTCTTCCTGCCCGGAGATTTTCTTTTGTACTGCCTGGATTGTTGATTTTTTTTTGGTGAATAATTGATGTAACAAAACAAAATCCCCAAGGATACAACACACAAAACAGCTCTATAGGGAGCCAAAACAGCACCTAGCTACACATGCCAAAAGCAAAGTCATAGCAGACCAGCTCTAAAGGCCAAAACCACCAAAACGAAGATGCCAACAGATGACTGTATAAAAAGGTGTTGATAATGGATCAATAAGTGCTCATTTTAGTTGAAAAAAACTGCTGATAAATGGACTAGCATTTGCTTGTCAGAGAGCTTATCTGATATCCCTCGAGGGTCACCGAAAAAAGTAATCTAAATCAGGCTTCTAAGCTCTCAGATTATGGTTCCTAATTCAGAAAAGCAATCTGAGTTCAGATTATGGTTCCTAACTATTTGAATTATTTGAAATATATTTAACAATTTTCTGGCTGAATTTCATCCAAGTTCCTGTAATGCTTTGCCTGTGATTTTGGGCTGAGGCAAAGGTGCAAAAGGCAAATCGGGCATGCATCACTTTTGGAGGCATTGTGATATAATGAGGACAACGCTGCGTAACAGATATGTAGAATAGCTTATGCACATGGGGGGGAGGGACATTGATACAAGTGCCACTCACTTTAATTTCTCACACGAAATTTTGATACTTGGAGCCAAATTTTATGATTTTGACCCATAAAAAATCATTAATTTGCCCCTAACTTGTTTCAAATGCATAGAAATTTTAAGTGTTCTCTTTTTTTCGAGAGTTGATAGTATTACGAATGATGCTTTCATGCATTGTGTTCAAAATGGCCAAGTCTTTGGGACTAATTATGAAGCAAAGAAAGATTTATCGGTGTATACTGCATATGAATATAATTTTTGACCCCACTAACCAAAATTTATGACTCCGCGCCCCTGCTTATGCATATCTTATCTTTTGGAGCAAAAATAGAAAGAAAGAAAGGACTGTTCATAAACACTTGGTTCTAATAGGCCATGGTTGGTGGCCTGCTTCGATATACTTTTAGGTTGTCATGTAGTAGACTTCATTGTTGGAATGGAAATCACTAGCGCTTTCACCACTTTATTCACTGACTTTTTGGCAGCCAAACTTCAACAGTCCCAAAACCAAAACTCATTTGCTGTATACCCACCACTGAATTAGCTCAAAGAACACAACACAAATGCTTGATTTTACAACCAAAGTGACCCATATCAACTACCCCTTCCAACCAACATAATTGTACTGGAATCCCTCTGTTGGATGGATCTACTCGTCTCGGCAGCATTGGAACTGATACCAACTGCTCTAATTTCACTTCCTGCCATACTCTATATAAGCAATCACACCAGTATTGTTCTTTTCTAAAAGCTTCAGGTTTTTGTACCAGGAAAAGCGCTACTTAAGAAGGCAAAATAAGGAATGGGTGACCCGTGATGGAGAAGCAGGGTACATGCTAAGTCACTCGGACGTTGATCCAAGAGCTTTGCATGTGCTCTAGCTCTCCATCTCGGGCTCTCTCCTATATTGGGCAATCAAAGGAAAATTGAGCATGGATTGACTAAAAAAAGATAAGTATCCTTTCACGTTGTTTCTTAAAGCTGTGTTTATTTTTCCTCTTCTTTGTTTCAAATTTTTCAAGTCATCCTGATAATACAGTTTGCATTAGAGGCAGGCAATATTATTTTTGTTAGGCTGTCCAAATGGTGGAAGACGAACTAAAATGAAGGTGTGTGTGTATTAGGCAGCAGCGAAAGAAGAAAAAGAAGAAAACTTGAGCAGCCATATTTTACAATGCTTTGGGCCCGCATAAATACATTACCTTAAAAAATTGCTATATTTCTGTATACAGCAAGCACTCAAAATCTAATATACATCACAAATGAGTCTGGTGCAAATGAATCTGAGAAGAGAATGCTCCCACTACCAAAAACACTGATAAGATGCCAATAGGCAACGTTTTCCCTCAATCCGATGAAGTATATTAATATTTCAAAATGGAAAAATCACAAGAAATTCTCAACAAATACGTGAAGATGAACATCACAACCCTGCAGCTAAGTAGATGCTTGCCTGGTGCCACCTCAACAACTTGCTATCCATATGCATGTTTATCGCCCTTAATTTGCAGCATTATCTGCGACGATGGTCCCAAACAATCAGGCTCCGGACCTTATTCTGAGACAGTTATCCAGGCTTTGAGTCGCTTCACTTGCTCCGATATGATGACAAAGAAAATAATGACCTGGGGCCTGCAGAATTAAGACCCCAGCATAAGAACATCAAATTACTTTGAGCATTTATTGAAAAACCAAGGTTCTGTTGATCGTCCTCAAGATGATGAGGTACTTTGTGTACTTTTGACACAGAATTTCTAAACAGATGCGCAGAACTGAAACCAGTGGTTACAGCCAACACTAGTAAAACCAAAAAAATTCTCTTGTTAGGATAAAACACTATGCGAGTGCATCAGTGCACACTCTCTTCCAATGTGTGAAAAAGACGCGCGTATAAACCTTTCACCAAAATTGGCTAGGGATTCATTTGAGAATTCACTGTAACAATTAACGAAAGCATGACTCTGGCTCAGTGGTTGAGTTCTTCCACAAATTGGTGTCATCCCACCACTAAGCATTTGACCAGACAAAAGAGATTAAATCTTCGCAATGGAAAGACTTCCAAGAGGTTTTGTTACTGGAAAGCAAATGGACACAAGTGAGGACCATCTTTTATCCAAATAGGCTTGACACCGCGAAGCAATATTCTAGGTTGTCAAGAGAAATCAAGGAAGCCCCCATAATTTTGCTAGCCAGAAGAGTTGAACTACAGTATCAAAGTTTGCAAGGGCCAAATGGTGAACACATTTTCCTTAGGTGAAGGCATTAATCAAGTTACTGCTAACTGCTAAGGAAAGAAACATGAAGAATGGGTAACTAATGGCGATGAACAAACTCACCTTTAATTGAACTTCCGGACAAATGATGATCTCTCAATTTAAATTTCGCCGGAGGTGTAGGGATAGAACTCCGCAACCCTTGAACTGTAAGAGGAAAGAAACATCTTGTTAGTAGATAGAAATCCATTACAATACATATAGAAGGAAAGAGAGGGGG
>JAXBDA010004455.1:0-28890 GCA_036023075.1 Gaultheria prostrata | reverse complement strand
GCATACTTATTAACTGGAGTACCAACCAAACATCAGAAAACAAAAAAATGGAAATTTATTTTTGCCAAAACAATTTTACATGTAAAATATTTTACATCTGAAAACATTTTACATTGAACCAAACGGAGCCTCAGTGTGTAATCCAAAGAGTGTAAGCGTAGCATTACTCTTTAAAATTTTCATTTGGTTTGGATTTAACGGTGACGGTGGTGCTAGGTGGCTGATGCATGGGTAAATAGTCAATTTTCATTTGGTTTGGATTTAATGGTGACGGTGGTGCTAGGTGGCTGATGCATGGGTAAATAGTCACCACCTTTTCTGTTGACCCCCTCTCTCTCTCTCTGTTTGTGCAATGAGCCTGAATGTGACAAGGGTCCTGAAGTGTCCTTCCGCGCTACACGGTATAATACTCCATTTGACCGTTGATTTTAATAATGTGCGGTTCGAATTTAATTCGAACAATATACTCGGTATGATTATTACTACTCCTACTTCTTTTTTAAATTATCTAGTGCTTTCTCGGAGCATGGTCACGTTATGTCCGGGCCGGACTGCTGCATAATTACTTGTGTTTCTCTCTATGTGAGCAATAAGTCGGGTTGATGAGTTCATGTGGGTGTAGGATGTTGCATGTGAATTGTGATGCAAAATAAATAAATAATGTTTCTAGTAACTGATGAATGTGGTGGTGGTTTTAGATTGATCAAGTGTCATGTGTTATTAGTTGAAATTTGAAATTTAAATATGTCTTAAAACACGAAAATTATTACTACTTGTTTTTTAAGGGCTTATTTACCTTTTTGGTCCCCAATGTATTAGCGAGTGCCCAATTTGGTCTCCAATATAAAAATTTGTCCAATTTAATCCCCAATCTTTAAAATATGTGTCGATTTGGTCCCCACCCCTAACGTCGTCTCTGTTGTCTGTCAAAAACGAGGGTATATTTGGTATTTTACCCCCACCACCTCAGAAAACCAAAGAGAGAGAGAGAGAGAGAGAGAGACGGAAAACACAAACTGGGTTCGTCCCCCTTGTCCCCACCCTCATCCTCTTCTTCTCCGTACTCCTCGCCCTCCCATTGGCATCGACTGTCAAACCCCACCGGAGATCCAACGAAGAGGTCATGTCCATCTTCGAGTCATGGCTAGTCACTCCTCGTCCCCCTTGTGTTTTTTTTTCATGTTTTATTTTGTTTGTATCACCCAGATCTGTTCTGGAGGTGTTGATCTGCGCCGGTTGTGACTGAAACGACAACAGTGATGAGGGTTAGAGCGGTGGAGCGGCACGGGTTGGCGGAGGTGAGGGTTTCAACTGAAGACGGGTTCTCAGATCTGATCTTAATTCTGACTATGGCGGCTGTGGAGATTTTTGTGGTGTTGCGGAGTTGGGATGCGGCGGCGACGGTGAGGTATTGCGCTGGTAGGGGTGGTCGGCAGCAGAGCTGCGGTGTGTTTTTATTTTTGCTTTTTCCCCATTAAAAAAACCTTGTAGTTTTTTTTTCCAACAACCTCCGATCTAAATTTACACTACTTTTTATTTTTATTTTCTTGAATGATCATGATAATAATATTTGATATTTTATTGATTTATGGTAAAGATCGGAGAAGGATGTGCTCTATTTTTTGGGTGGAGGTGTTACAATGTGTATGCCATGAAGAGAGAATTGAGCAGGAATTGTTGAATTTCAATGAAGTTAAATTAGCAGCATGTAGAGGAAAATCAGGTCCAGACATTCATGGGCTTGGGTTTGTTTAATCAGAGACAGTCACGGTTCTCTTCGTTTCAAAGGCGGGGAGAGAGAGAAACTTGCAGTTTCTGAGGTGGTGGGGGGTAAAATACCAAATGTACCCTCCTTTTTGACGGACAACAGAGACGGGGTTAGGAGTGGGGACCAAATCGACACACATTTTAAACGTTGGGGATTAAATTGGACAAATTTTTATATTGGAAACCAAATTGGCCACTCGGTAATACATTGGAGACCAAAAAGGTAAATAAGCCGTTTTTTAAGCACCGTGACCATCCCTCACCTCTTGACGGGTGGCCTTGATTACACATACATGTAATCACTTAAAAATACACTTGGATCTGAGCCATCTGCTCTTTCCCTCGCAACTAATCAGGATTTCTTATCTTTTAGGTGGGTTATTTAGTAAACTAAATTTTTATGCTTTTTGGTGCTTTAAATGCTTGTACTCATGTGTAAAGTACAAACATTCTAAGCACCAAAAATCAAAAAGTTTAGTTTACTACTTAGGCCAAACCCTACCTTAATATGTGTCCTACTGGCTACTGCTGACGTAAAACAAAATCTAACTGCAGCGTTTAATAAAATTTTCATTTGGTTGGATTTAATGGTGACGGTGGTGCTACGTACGTGGCAGATGCATGGGCTATAGTCACCGCCTTTATTTGTGCCATAAGATAGTAAGTTGAATGGTTCTCGTGACTCCTGGACGTGACACGGGTTTTGTAGTACCCTTCGGTATTACACTGCATAATATTGTCTCATCTAACTGTTCATTTCAATAACGCAATCTCAACCATAGGTCACTTTCATGCTTCTATATTTTCTTGACTTTGAATTGTATGGAACATAAAAGACAAATTATTGCATGATTTTCTGATATGTTAATTTTAATAATCTTGATTGTGGGATATGATTCCTTTTTTTGGCATTGGATCATTTTAATGGGAGTCTTGCTTCCACTAATCCACTTACAAAAATAAAAAAATGTTGACTTGGGTTAAACTTTATTTGAAGCTTTAATTTGCGTTTCGATGTTGTTTAAGTCTGCTTTTAGGATTTTTTTATCTTCTATTTTCAAGATTCAGTTAACATTATTCCAATATTTTTAATTTGGAATCCCCACCAACAATCCCTTCCAAGAAAATGTATTTTATGTTTTCATTGAGAATACAACTATTGTGAAACAAATTCCAGTGCAGGCACGTTTTTTTTTCTCTAGGGTGTTGATTTCAATTATTTTGTGAAAAAGTCACATACATGGATTATGATATTATAGCCGATTCAATCACCGTGAGAAATTAGGGTCAAAAGGAGCGGTAGGAAATAAAATTGTTGTACCATTTTAATTTAAGTTATCCAATAATTCAATATACTTTTGTGGGTTGAAAATACATTTTTTTGAGCTGATTAAAAAAGAAAAGAAAATATATCATTTTATTTCATGTCTCCGTGCATTGCATGTGGGTACATGGTAGTAAGATAGTAAGTTGAATGGTTCTCGTGACTCCTGGATGTGACACGGGGTCCTGCAGTGCCATTCGGTATTACACCACATAATGTCTATCCGACCGTTCATTTCAATAATGCATGGTTCGGATTTAATCCAAACAATAGATGATTTAGTAACATAGGAGTTACGATTAAATTCAAGCCGTGCATATCGAAATTAACGGTCAAATGAGAGCGTTATTAGTAGAAATGTGATCCGTGGACTGCGGGAATACGCACTTGGATCTGCCCTCACTCTCCCAAACTACTAATTAACATCCTCTCTCTGTTTTCTTTCGTTGTAAAATTAAAACTATTACGATTGCATTTAATGATCTAAAATTTTCGTTATCTTGGATTGTGTTATGCAAAAAATTTGTTTAAGTGAACTTTACATTAAACATAAGAGTAAGGGTGCACTTACATTGGGTTGGCCGAGATTAGGGTTTCGAAAGCTTCTTTTATCCGAGGAGCTTGGCTAGGTTAATAATACATATTAACGAGATTTGTGCATGTAAACAAGCTTCATTTTATATTTACAAGCTCACCCTATCAAAGTTTCATTTTTTAAACCCGTTCATTTAGCCCTTTTATTTTTCCAAAGGATACTATCCCAAACACAAATAACTCTTTACAGTAGTTCCCACTTCCCAACCACAATAATTATTTTTACAAAAAAATCAAGAAATATATATATATGTTTTTTAAAAGAAAGGTAACGCATATACTACAAATTTTCCATTTTTTTTATAGACTTTGAGTTTCCCGTTTGCTTTTAGCACCCTCGATTCTCATTTGCTAAAACCACTAGAGTAATTTTAGCAAAGGAGTATAAGAGAGAAGAATCCCGGGGGTTTATAGGCTCTGAAGCTTCCAAGGGCCCTTGAAGGCTTCTGAGGTGTGCCAAAAAATACGGCAAAACGACGTAATTTTGCCGCACAACACGGTCAACAACACGGACTGCACTACACCCCTGGATCCGGGGGAGAAAATTGACTTTTAACAACTTAGCTTTTAACTAAAAGGAAATGAAAGTAGTTTTAGCAACTAAGTTAGACCCAACTTTTATGGCATTTCCCATTTTAGCAAATGGAAAATAAATCCATTAAGATTTTTGGGCAGCATGATTTTTGAAAAAAAATTTGTTCACCCTCACCAAAAGAGGGTGAACAAATTTTTATGGTTAGCGTGAATATATAACGTAATACTATCAATATTTAGAGTTTTATGTGGGCCGGGCCGAGCAAAGTGATCTTAGGGGATATTTTCCATTTCATTCTATTAATTAAACGGGTTTAAAAACTCCACCCAACTCGATTATATGGGCCTAAATACAATTTTCAAACCTTAAAAAAGGCTGTGGTGGGCGGCTAGCGAGTCAGGGTGCACTCTTGAGAGGAATGCGGTTAAATAAATACTTTAAAGTGTTCAATTACTTTAATTAATTTCTCAAAGAATCAAGCTGCTCGAGCGATCGGACCATGGAGCCATGGAGGTATTGAATTTAATGATAAGTTGTTTGATTCGACCCAAAAATAAATAATGGCCAAAGAATGATTGTGGTTTTATAATATCCAGATGTTGTAAGGGGCTCTGTAGTGTGGTATCCGAATCGTTGATTTCGGTAGCTAACAATTTGGATTTCATCTTGGCAGGTTTGGATCTGTAAAATGTCGAAATAAAATTAGGGCGCTCTAGAGCACCCGGTTTCCGATTTTATAGAACTACCCTAATTTTTTGGAATTTACCAGAGAGGTGGGCAATTTGTGGAAATACCCAAAACCTCAAAAAACCAACAGAGAAGCAAAACCCCCCACAAACCCGCCCAAAAACCAGAAATTCTGAAGCGAGAACAAACGAGCAACAACCTTCGCTCCACTTCTTCTTCCGACCGATTGAAACGATGGTACGTTCTCTGATTATCTTTTTGAGCTTCTTCCGTTCATCTTCAATGTATCGAATTCGTACTTTACCGCAATTGATTCCCCACCTCGAGACGCTGATCTGTAATGGGTTTGATTCTTTACTCTTTTTTGTTGTTGTCTGTGATTTCAGTTTTCAATTGCGGCTATCAACGATACAGATGCGAAAGGCCAGTGGGAACCTTTAGCCCCAACTAAAGAAGCCCAGGTATGTCCTTCCCCTCCCTCACTCACCCCACCCTGTTCTCTATATGTATATATATGTATGTATATATCTAGGTTTATAACTGTATATTGGGGGTAATCATATTATCATACATGGGAAACATATCTAACCGTAACTGGTAAGGAAAACTGGAACAGGAAAGGGTGTTTGAAACATGTACTTAATTTTATGTTAACTAGAATTTGAAGTAATGCATCTAAACAATGTTAGTGTAAATTTGGTTAGATAAATTACTATGGTCTATTAGAACCAGAGATTTAAGAGAATGGATGACAATTTCTCTGTTTTAAGTTTTTTTTTTGAACGAATCACGAGGCAGTAATGGTGAGACTTACTTGAAGACAACCTCGTATCAGCTAGTTACCCCAAGTCAGTCCAGTATTACAATAGAGTGTGATGTACTTTTGGCTTCTGGAAAGCCTAACGAACTGCAACGTAAGGGAAGGGTATTTGAAAGAGGTGCTTCATTAATGTGACCCATAGTTGTCAAAGGCGAAAAGCGCACTGAGGCGCAAAGTCCTGTAGGGCCTTTGGCGAGAGGCGCAAGGTGAGGCGCGTGCCTTTTTGAACCGAGGCGCACCAATGCAAAAAAATAGGAAAAATAGCATACACCAATACTATAAATAATAACACTAAGTTATTGAGTTTAAGACAACATACCATCATTTGCAATTGCTCTTTCACTGATTTCTTATTTCCCATAAACTCTTGAATCTCTTGTTTTACATCAGGTTGGACACTTTACAAGCTGTCACATCTCTATAACCTCCTACAAGATGTTTCTTAGCCTGATTAACCCCTCCATTGATTATTTTGCCACAAAAAATACATTTAAATTGGTTAGTGTTCGCGGGATCTGGCAAAGATGATACTTCCATGCAAGATCCGTTCTATTAGCTCCGCTTGACATCTAAAAACAAACAAGCAAGTATAATTTACTTTAGCTAATAGCCAAATCTACTCTTTAGAAACCCCAACATGTATGAAGAAAAAAAAAGAAACTTAATTTCAATAAAAAAAATAAAACAGTGGTCGATTTGAAAGAGGTGCGCCTCGTCGCCTCTCACCCAGGCGTGCCTTTTTGTGCCTAGGCTGCGCCTTTTTCAAGTCGTCTCGCCTTGGATCACCCCAGGCGCAATAGGTGTGTCTTGCTGCGCCTCTCGCCTAGGCGCGCGCCTTTGACAAATATGATGTGACCTAGAAAAAGGAACAGCTTCACTAAACATGTCCTTGTTAGACTGATTAAATTTTTTAAAGGGTATAGCCGCACAAATATCAAGAAAAGGGGTTATGTAATCTCTCTTTTAAAAGTTTACTTGCAGTTCTGGATGATGTCTTACTTGAATATTGTCGATCTAGTTTACCCAATCCAGCCAAGTAAAACAATATATTACGGTTTGCGATAAATTTGGTTCTGTCATGAAAACATGTTTTGGCAAGTCCCTTAGGTACAATCTGTCATGTCCCTTAGGTGCTCGCGCTTTTCTTTTGTTCTTGGCAAACTTCATGATACGGGACATACTTTCTACGTACTAATTCGTATTTGTTATTTCATGTCATGCTAAGTGTGATCTGTTCGATTTCGGGCATTTTTTCACAAATCATATGGTGCTTTTCCATCTGGTCAATGCAGGAATTTCATCTCTCTCAACTTTATCATGAAGGACTTCTTAAATTACAAGCCAAGGAATACGAAAAGTCTCGTGAGCTATTAGAGTCTGTATTGAAAGATCCACTTATCTCCAGTGCTCAGGTACCTTGTGCTCCAAATGAAGCTCAAGCAAAATAATTCAAGTGTCAGCAGTTTCTTACTGATGCTTGTCATTGTATTTAGGTGGATAGTAGCGCTAGTGACGGTCATCTTTTACAGCTGAGGTTTAAATTCTAACTATTATTCTCTTCAAAAGTGTTTGTTTGTTCTATTTTTGGTTTGTCTAATTGTTTGCTCTCTCTCTCTCTCTCGTTTAACTGTAGCTTCTACAACTCAGTTACATTAAATATATGTGCTTATTTTGTATCTCTAGTACGATGTGCCAGTGGCCCTTGTTGTTCATGATATCTCCCTATATAAACCTCATAGCATGGCAGTAGTACTTATATGATGTTATTATGTTAAATAAAGGTATATCCACCAAGTATTCATTTATTGGTTTGATCTGTATTTATTTTAACAGATTTTTGGCATTGAAGAACCTTGCCACTGTTTTTCTTCAACAAGGTCCTGCCCATCATGAGAATGCTTTATGCTGCTATCTTCAAGCTGCAGAGATTGATGCCAAAGATTCAGTTGTTTGGAACCAACTAGGAACCTTATCATGCTCTATGGGCTTATTGAGTACTTCCCGATGGGCATTTGAACAGGGGCTTTTTTGCAGCCCCAACAACTGTAAGCATTTTCATAGCCTTTTGGTTTCAGTTTATCTTGAACAAGCATCTTTATTCTAAGTGCTGGACATTGGGTTCTTTCCTTTTTGGACAATGCATGCAGGGAATTGCATGGAAAAACTCTTGGAAGTATTGATCGCTATTGGTGATGAGGTTGCTTCTCTTTCTGTTGCTGAATTAATTTTGAAGCATTGGCCTTCACATTCGCGAGCTCTGCATGTCAAACATACGATTGAAGAGTCGGAATCAATCCCATTTGCTCCAAGAGGTATAGACAAACTTGAACCCAAACATGTTCGTCTCAAGTTCTCGGACAAGAGAAAATTAACAGACCAAAATCTGGAAGAAGGTGTTGCATCTAAAAAGTTGAACCAAAACATAGAATTGCAACTTTCAGAAGCATCCTGGGCATCGCTCGCTGATGCACTGTTGGGAGTTTTGCTTCCGTTGAGTGGATGCATTTTGGAACAAGGGTCTGACATATTACACAAATCTGGTGACATCCGATTAAATATAAAACTGATACACAGTTCAGAAAATCCTATGGGGTCCGTGGACAGGAAAGGACCTAGTGTCATCTCAGTTGGTGAAAGCATGTCTGTCAATGATTGTACCCCTGAGAAAGCGAGTATCTCTAGAGAAAAAGAAACAAATTTTTATGAAGAACAACCTCAAGAGAGACGAAGTAGTCGTCTTGAGAGGCTCAGGAGCCGTAAACCTGGTAAAGAAGAATTGGATTTTGCTAACAGAAAGGATCTGGGTAAAGTTGTATTTCAATTCTTAGAACCTTTTGTTTTAGGTGGAGAAGGAGATCAAGAGAGTAATAATGTTGTGAGTTGGTCAGTACCTTGTCCTGACGCACAAGATACTGAATCTGATGACGTCACAAGATTTGTCGGGGAAACTTCAAAAAATTATGGTGCTTACCACATCGGTCACTTGCTTTTAGAGGAGGTTGCTAATAGAGCTGTTTCATACCGGGATGCCTTTACTAAATTTTTGGAGTTGGAGAAATTGACAAGGCAATGGGCAAGGGATAGAACCCCTGAATGTAGTCTTTTTCTTGCTGAGCTGTATTATGAATTTGGGTCTCATTCTTCTGACACCTCTAGGTCGTCTGACTTCATGGCTGAGGCATCTTATCATCTTTGTAAAGTCATTGAATCTGTCGCTGTAGATTATCCGTTCCATGTAAATGCTGTCCATGGGGATGAAACTATCTCCTTGACAGGTATCTCCCAAAGCAATCCTGAAACTTCAGTTGGAACCAGTCGTCTGTTGAGCAATAATTGTTCCTTCTGGGTTCGCTTTTTCTGGTTGAGCGGGCGATTGTCAATTCTGGAGGGCAACAAGGCAAAGGCTCAACAAGAATTCTCTATATCCTTGTCACTTTTGACAAATAAAGAAAATATGGGCAACCCTCTTGGATCTGTTCGCCTGCCACACTCCAAATATAGTAAAGAGTTAACTGTGGATAGGGTTCTTCATGAAATTAGTTTATTAGAGGTTGATTTCTTGTTGAAGAAGCCTATCATTGAGATGATTGAGAAAGAAATGCATCTTGAGTGTGTAGATTTGCTTGCTCCCCTTCTTTTTTCTACAAAGGACATTCACCTTGGTATATCATGTGTTGCTGATAACAAAGGGGAAGACGTTGCTTCGGTTGAATTAGAGGCGTTAGATATCCTAATCAAAGCATGCGAAAAGGCAAAACCAATGGTCCCTGAGGTGATTTTTAATTGTCACAGAAGAAAGCTGCAAATACTCTTGGTTGCAGCTGGCATGGATGAATGTCTTGCTTCACGTAAATCTATTCAAAAGACATTGGAGCTAAAACCACTTTCCGGTTGTGAAACAGAAGCAAATGAAAGCCCAAGCAAGCATTGGAATCAATTGGTTGCAGAAGAATTGAGGGCAATCTCTCTGTGTGCCTCACAAATGAAGAACTTGATTGATTCATCTGGAAAATCTGTATGTCCAGCTTATATTACAAGAACTTGACATTTATACTACTCAGTCTTTATCTTCTTTCTTTTCAAATGCATCCTAAAATGCCGATCGACCATTGGACACCAAAAAAAGTGCACATTAAAACCATGGTGATGAGAGCCTGCTACAGTTCTACTTTTTCTTGAAATTTCAATCATATTTGTTTAGAGTTACATGGACTTGGGAGCTAATTTTTTTGTGCTCTAAGTATCAGTGAACATGTAGCCTTGATAGAGCTCAATGGAAAAAAAAAATTCATGTAGCCGCCCCAATTGATTCGGACATAAGGCTCGGTTTAGTTTGGTAAAGATTACTTGAGCTCAAAATTTCATTCTTCTTGCAAGATAAAGAGTAAAATATCAGCGTTAGTCTCTATTCTCTAAAACCCAGAAATTATCCGGTACTTCAGAAGGTGATCACATTGGAGGCCTAGACTCTCCAAATATTCGAAGTACACCTTCCTCCTCCCATAGGTCTATGAAGCATGATCTAGCGAATGACATGTTGATTTCTTGCTCAAGAATTGTTCATGCAATGTTGAGTGCTGCAGGATTATCGTTTCGTGAGAGCTGTCACTCTAGTCAATGTAGGGTCCACAACATTACTGCATAATGTGAAAATTTTAGAGGTGCCAAGAACAGTATTAGGTGAAGTATTGCACAATCATTTTGGTTATAGTTTTCTAAGATAAATATTCTTCAGTTTTTATCGGTAAACCATATGAAAACTCTGACTTTTAGACATTTCCATTTATGATGCTGGTTCACTTTGAGCAACTAGCTGATAACTAGAACACCTAGTGGAAACTGATCTTTTTTTCCCAGCTTGCCAAGACAATTGTTGAAGCATCATCACATTGCTGAGAAATCGGCCAAACCAGCAAATGCACAACGCGCCAAAAACAATCAAGAAAAGAAACAGAGAACGCAAGACACAGATTTTTACACGGTTCCTCAATTGTGTAGTTGCGTACATCCGCGGCTCACACCAGTTTCCACTATTTATTGAAAGAAAACTCTGAATTTCAAACATGTCAGTTAATGATGCTGGTTTACATTGAGCAATCAGCCCATAACTACAGAACCTATCTTTTACCAGCTTGATGTTTCATGGAACTTGACCGACATCACTTGTCTAAGCCACCCATGTTTGCATATAATCTGGGGGCCCCTGCACATGCCAATTGGTTCTGGGTTGACTGCGTCTAAATTAATGATGTTTCCGAAACAGCTAATGAAACTCTCATGTTTCCAAAATAGCTAAGGACTCTCAGGGATTGATTGCTTTCTGTATGGATGCTCAATTGTTTCATTTGTTTCCTCCAGTATTCTGTTTGTGGCATTATTTAGTTCTTTCTACTCGTGTTCCATACAGCTTGATTGTAGTTAGACTTTGAGTAGCCGAGTCCAATCACTTGATTGAATAAATTTGAAGCATGTTGTAACCATATGCTTCTTCACCATTTCTCTCTTCAACTTTGACGTGTTGCATTTGTATTTATCGGTATACTTTGAGCTATGTAGAAAGGCTGTTCGTAAAGGAGGTGAGTAGAGTGTGGAGAACCATCTACTTGATTGTGTATTAGTGGAAGTAAATCTCTTCCTTGAATGGCGTGGATATAGATCATATAATGATTTTTCCAAACAATGGAGTACGTGTTGAATAGAGAGTAGGTGTTGACTTTGATAGATTTCTTCATTCAAACAAGGGAGTTTGAGAGTCCTTGTGCATTGAGGCCATTGTATAGTAACTATTTAGTTAATCGTCTGTTCTTTTGCTCACTTTTCAAAAGTTCTAAATGCTATTTTTTCATTGCAGCGTATGACTATCTTCATTTTGCAGAATGCGTTTGTTGCGAATCTTGCGATGCTGAGAATCGTTGGTGATATTCAGTCTTTGCTGCTTGCTCTCATGTGCAACATTTCTAACGTTTACTTTTCAAAGAAGTCTTCTGCATCTGCAATTTCAGATCAAATAGAAAAAAACCAAAGATGCTGCTTTATTGATGCAGCCATTGCTTTCTGGAAGCTTCAACATCTGAACCCCAATGTCCCTATCAAAACTCAAGTTAGTTGTATTCAATTGAAATGGAACTTGCTGCAAACTTAATCTTCTGCCATTTTTTTTTCAACACTTAGTTTAATGGATGTATTATCTCAGATTGACTTGATCGTTGCGATGCATGACTTGCTTGCTGAGTATGGGCTTTGTTGTGCAAACGGAGATGGTGAAGTGGAGGAGGGGACATTTCTTAAACGTGCAATAAAACATTTATTGTCTTTGGATATGAAGCTTAAGTCAAACTTTAACAATTCTTCAGACAGGGGACTGGAAACAATGCAATGTGAAGATCAACTTTCCCACGATAATCATGACAAAACATCTGTGGATAAATCAACATCAGACACAGCAAATGTTGCAACGGCTGCAATGAATTTTTCCACGGATCAGTCTGATATAGATAAAGAAGAAAAAGCAAACAGTCAATTTAAGGAATTGGGTAGTGAAGTAATTGAAGATGAAAGGGAGGAACTTGAGTCGGCAATCGATAATGCCTTGGACCAATGTTTTTTCTGTTTGTATGGTCTAAATCTTCGATCGGATTCATCTTATGAAGACGATGTAGTGCTGCACAAAAATTGCAGTCGTGGTGATTATCAGACAAAGGAACAGTGTGCTGATGTTTTCCAGTACATACTGCCATATGCAAAGGCTTCATCTGTTAGTGGATTTTCTGTTCCTTTATTGCTCATTACTCCAGTTTCATTGTATTTTCCATTTCTATTAGAATTAATTATTTGCTGAGGGTTTGCATTGGTTATCGCCTTTCAGACCTCCATTTGACTGTAAAGTAGTTGTGTGTTGCAGCGAACTGGATTGATAAAGCTCCGGAGAGTGTTAAGAACCATACGCAAACACTTTCCACAACCACCAGATGATGTTTTGGCTGGAAACGCCATAGATAAATTCTTAGATGATTCACATCTGTGTGAAGATAAACTCTCAGAGGAAGCTGGGTCCGATGGGTTTCTTGATTCTATCATGAAGATCATATTTCCAAATGGGGAAAGCCTCAAACAACCTAAGGCGTCATCACTAGGAAGGTATACATCTACAGATTGCAATATTTACTTTGATTCTTCAGTACGTAGTCTGTTAGTACTGAGAACGTACTATCTCTTTGCTCTTGTGTCAACTGATTGCAGTTCTGACCCGTATTTGGAGGTTTATTGCAACTTGTATTACCTCCTTGCACAGTCTGAGGAAACGAGTGCGACTGATAAATGGGCTGGGTTTGTAATCACCAAGGAAGGGGAAGAATTCATGGAGCATAATGCAAAACTCTTCAAATATGATTTGCTTTACAATCCTTTACGCTTTGAGAGTTGGCAACGACTTGCCAACATTTATGATGAGGTAAAGTTGCTCTTTATTACATTTCTCATCTTGAATGATGTTGAAAAATGGAATGGGAAAAGAACCTTGTTTTTTCGTAGTTTGATAATTCACTGATATTCTTCATCCCTGTTCGCCTTGGTTCCATGTGCTCAGGAGGTGGATTTACTGCTAAATGATGGTAGCAAGCAGATAAATGTTGCAGGTTGGAGAAAGAATGCTACTTTGCCTCACAGAGTAGAGACAAGTCGTAGGAGAAGCCGGCGATGTCTCTTGATGACTTCAGCTTTGGCAAAGACACCAGTTCAACAGGTTCTACCCAGTTTATGTTGGTTTAGAAGAACATAGATGACTATAAATGGTTTGTAAATTGAAGAATACAAATGCAACCGCAAGCAGATTCAATATAGAGGTCCACCAAGGCATGTGATTATATGCTGTTGGGTAGCTATTCATATTGTTCATCTGATGTGGTGAAACTAGAAAACCCTAGAAATTTCTGCATTGGCATGCACGTGAAATGTTGGACATCTTCGTTCCATCGGTGACTAGCAATCCTAAGAGATTCTGAAGCTTTTCCGTGCAAGAAAGAGTTAAAATGTAATTAGGGAAAAAATCAACCACAGTGAAGGTTTGGAAAAAACAGTGCGTTACTAAGAAGAATGCACATAACGCTCCTAGAATTTGATGTACAAGAATAAGCTGAAAGATTATAAATTGTGCTATTGGATGTTTCTTGTTTGAAAAAGAAGCACACTTAATATGGCAATTTATAGAAGCCTACCCCTCTGGTACTGCAGTTGAAGACATGCGGTGCCAATCCCCTTCCTCGTACCAGGTAAGTTAGATGTGACGTGACAATTATTTGGATGATTAATCATTTGAATGGACATTAAATCAAATGGTTAGGCCATTCTGATAATTTTCACGCAGAAAATCTCCCAAGTGCTGGTGTATCTTCCGTTGGATTGTGCACTTGCAAGCACCTGCCCTTAACTTATTAGGTTTTCCTGGAAATCAAGTTATCTTGGATGCTTAGATGAAAGTGCTTTTCATCTGGTTCTTAATGTTTTATTTATTCAAGGGTAAGGTTTTTTTTTTTTTTGATCGAAATATTCAAGGGTAAGGTTGTCAGCAGCTAAATACTTTTTATTTGCTTGCAGGGTGAGATACATGAATTATTGGCATTAGTGTACTATGATGGCCTTCAGAATGTCGTTCCGTTCTATGATCAAAGATCTGTTGTACCCTCAAAGGATGCAGTATGGATGATGTTTTGTCATAACTCCATGAGACATTTCAAGAAAGCTTTCGCCCACAAGTATATCTACTTTTCCCATTTGCTGTTCTGTTGAGTTTTCGATTATCTTCAAATGAAATGAACCAATAATATTCACAGTTACTCTTTTCTTGCAGGGAAGATTGGTCTCATGCATTTTATGCGGGTAAACTCTGTGAAAAGCTTGGATACTCGAACAAGGAATCGTTTTCGTACTATGATAAGGCTATTGAGTTGAATCCATCAGCTGTAGATGCTGTCTACAGGATGCATGCTTCACGACTGAAGTTACTTTGTAGATGTGGTAAAGAAAATATAGAGGCTCTGAAGGTAGTCCTAATGTGGAACTTTTGTTTTCAATTTTTTCTTCCTTTTCGCTAAGTTCCATTCTCTCTAAATGTTCATTGATTCTTGTTTTGTTGTGTAAATTGCACTGGCAAAGGAAAGATATCTATTGTCTAATATGCTTATTTGCCTAGTCATGCATGAAAAGATACAAAACTGATACTCGACAAAAGGCACACATTACTCTGGAACATGATTGAGTTATTTGTTTCTTCATCATGACTTTTTGTACCTTTAGGCTCCGTTTGTTTTGACGTTAAACCTTTTACTTCAAATATAATTTTCATGTAAGTAAAACCTTTACATGAAAATAGCTTACATTCTTTTGTTTTCTGGGCCCTATTTTGTGGTAGAAAATATTTTTTCTGGACATTATAATCTCTAATGGGACTTACCACATCTGAATTCTTTATTTTTCTAGTTTCCTTCAAAAAACTCAAATGGGACTTACCTTATATTAGACACTGTGGATTTTTCGGTCTTTTCTACTTGGTCCTTTCCCGATTCTCTCTCTAGACTTCCCTATCTTGTCATTGTATGCATCATGAAGTCCTCTTCAAAGCGGACAGACCAGACTGGCTCCTATAGAGAGCAGTGCGATTACTACTTGTGGTGTGGAGAGAGAGTGTGGGGAGATGATGAAGTCATGAGACAGTGGGATGGATGTTTGTAAAACAACTTAACGAAATTAGATGAGTAAATGTCTTTTTTTTTACTTTTTTGGCTGCAGAATGTTTCACGCAAAACTTTTTCCGCTTGTTATGCACAACCCAACCCAGGAATTAGGAAAATATTTGCGAAAATATATTTTCAGTCCAGGCAAATAGAGGCTTTACTGTAGACAATATTTATACACTTGCATAAGGAATACTGTATTAGATTTTCTCGTCTTCATGATTCTTGTGTCTACCTCAGGTTGTTGCAGAATATTCCTTTAGTCAACCAACAAAAGAGAATGTCATGAATATATTTAGCAAAATGGGTCCTGAAATCCCAAAGTTGCAAATGGATGTTGAGGATAAAAGCATTCAAGCTAATCCAGAGGATGCAAAGCTAGTAGATTCACATCAACTGGAAGAGGTGTGGTCTATCCTTTACAGAGATTGCCTTTCTGCGCTTGAAACTTGTGTGGAAGGAGATCTCAAGCATTTTCATAAGGCGAGATATATGCTTGCCCAAGGGTTATACAGAAGGGGTGAGAGTGGGGATTTGGAGAGGGCAAAGGATGAACTTTCCTTTTGCTTTAAGTCATCTCGCTCTTCCTTTACAATTAACATGTGGGAGATTGATAGTACAGTAAAAAAAGGAAGGTACAGTCTCACATTAATGTTTTCCTTCAAACTAGGAGTATATCTGTAGCACATTTGTTCTCCACAGGATTTGGTTTTATGTTTGGCTCCATGAGATAATTGAACGGAAGAGATGAAGTCAAGTGGTTGGGTAATTAAAGGAAAAATGGAAGCCACTGTTGTAGGAAAATAGTGCTGTGACCTAATTGAGACGATATTTTTGTTTTAATATTAAAAGATCCTACGTGTTAGTAATTAGCTGTATTACATGGACTCTTCTATCCCCCAGTACAAATATGAATACCAGATAAGCTTATGTAAGGAGTTATGAAATACGTGCCCAAACTAGACAATGTTATCCTCTTTTGGTTTACCATTCTTGTAGACAGAGAAACTCACCGTTCATATCACAAGACCTCTTCCATGGATGGGTGATACAAATTCTCTCCCCAAATCCCATTTAATTTCGTTTCTATTCCTTGATAAGAACAAAATATCATGTCATAATACCAGGAACCACAGAACATATTTAGATGTTCAAGACGTGTCTTTTTCCATGTAGCCCAACCATTTGATATTTACGGTTTAGGGAGGCTCGACACTTAACCACACCCCCACACCAGATACCCATTCCCGAGTCCATGTATGTGAGACAAGCATATCTCACCCTTCTTGACAACATCTTTTACAAAGATTAATAAGATTTACCATTATTAGGCCCTGCACAAAATGATTCTTAATGCTTTTAAAATTAAGTGCTTTTAAGATGCGTGATTGGAAAGTACCCAGTAAGGCAGTACCAATTGGTGTTTTGGCTCTAGATCTAATTAATTATTGAGGAACGCTGGGTTCAAAACACCTTGTCTGTCCAAGATAAGGGAAAGATTCAAAAGTAACAATAAAAGGGTGTCTCCGGTAAGGATTCTTGTAGGTTCTTTGAAAGAACTTTTGATTGCATTTTTTCCTCTAAATACAAAGCCAGTTGACATGCCTTTCCTCAACTCAATTCAGGCGCAAACCACCAGGTGCTTCTAGTAGCAAAAAGGTCCTTGAAGTGCACTTACCAGAAAGCTCACGCAAATTTATCACTTGCATCCGGAAGTACGTTCTGTTTTATTGGAAACTATTGGAGGAGACGGGAGACATCTGTACTCTTGATCGTGCTTACATCTCTCTTCGAGCAGATAAGCGGGTACTACTGAATTTTTCATGTTAGTTGATTCCTTGTATGTCGTAGAAAGAGTAACTGATAGTGACAACTGTCAAGTATGGAGATATCAAGGATCTTATCTGTGTTGGGAAGTGGATCTGAAGAAATCATGGCTCACTTTTTTTAGTTTCACCGTTGAGGTCTTTTGCTTTTACAGTTATTTCGCAGCACATATCTTGTGCTTAAGTTGCCGTTTCTTGTTGGATAAAGGATCCTTTATTGACGAGATTCACAGCTTAAACTTTTTCCTTACTATTTTCTCATATTTTTTTGGGTGGCCAAATGCTACAACACTTTTTGTTGGTTCCACGATAAGTTAAGCCGCTCTGACATTTTTGCCCTTCAATTCATGCTATTTTTCCTCTTCAGGCAGCCTTTTATGTCTGTCTGTCTGTCTGTCTGTCTCTCTCTCTCACACACACACGTGCAATTCTTTATACTGAGTACATCTTTCGGACCAAAATTTCGCTGCATTTCCCTGAGGTACGTGTTCAAGGGCTTTAGCCAAAGAGAGAGAACGAGGGGTCTTAAGGGTGAGTGGTTTTGTAGGTTTCAGAAGAGGAATAGAGGCAGCAAAATAGAATTGGAGAGAGAAACTAGTAAGTGGGTCCATGTCCGTACAAGACGAGATGGTAATGGGAGGGTAAAATGTCAGAGCAAGTTGCTTGTCCCTTTTTTGTGGAATATAGGTAGTCCAATGTTTTTCATCTGCACAGGAGCTCGCCATTTTTGGCCCCAAAAACTGCCTATACATGATGTTATCAACTCATTTAAAACATAATGATGCATGCAGTTCTCCTTATGCCTTGAAGATCTTGTTCCAGTAGCTCTCGGGAGATATGTGAAGGCCCTAATTTCATCCATGCATCAAGCTGGTAATGTTGGCTCTGGTTCTGCAAACTGCTCTGAGCATCTTTTGGAGAAAATTTTCTCCTTGTTCGTGGAGCAGATGACCTTATGGTCAGATATATGCTTCTTGCCCGAGATCAGTAGCCTAGGACTATCTGAGAGCAGCTTATATGGGTAAGTGATCATGGAAAAATTATCAAGTATACTTTTCTCCAAAGCAAAAGAAGTCTGAGCAAAAATATGGAAGTCATCACAATGTTACTCGTTATGAACTGAAAATCTTTCACAACTATGCATGTCCCTTCCTTTCATTCCATAGCATCAATGCACTTTTATTTATGATGAAAGTACTTGCTGAAGTGTATCACATATATGTTTGAAGTCTCAAATTCCTGAGTTTTTCCTGGGATTTAGAAGTTCTAGTGTTATGAATGGCCGATGCATCGATTCAAGGAATTGCTCCTTGGACTGTTTACATCTTTAGCATTTTATTTCCAACACCGATCTACATGAAATAAATAGGCCCTTTCCCTGGTTGTATAGAGGTCTAACATTTTTATTCCTTTTTTTCCCTAGATATCTCCACCAATATGTTCAATTATTGGAGAGTAATGCCAGGGTGGAAGTACTTGAAGGATTAAGCGAAAAGTTACGGAAGCGGTTTAAGAACTCGAAGTTGTCGATGGGTGAATCTGGTGACTCTGCCAAAGTATATAAGCACATCTCTGTTGCTTGGTACAGATCACTTGTAATTAGCCTGGCCTTAATCACGCCATTAAATTCTGGTGTCAAAAGCGAGATTCAGGTTCCTAATCAATCAGATATGGGTTCAGAGAGTGGCCAACTGCTGTGTGTTGATATACAGACGAACGAATTGTGGAATTCTTCGGTTGAGGACCCAAACCATTTGAAAAATCTCGAAATAAAAGGGAACCCTTCGTCGTCCAAAATCAAGAATGTCATAATCAAGAAAGCTTCAGTGCAAGATTTGGACACTGCTGCCACAATCCTGAGATGTTCATATAACTTCTGTAGGGACACATCCTGTGCGACGCTTCCGCCAGGTGTCAATCTGTACACGGTGCCATCTCAATTAGAAGCAGCAGGGCACTTCAATCTAGGCATGGAAGGAGTGCACGTACTTGACCTGAGTATTCCGCGGAAGCTTCTTTTGTGGGCCTATGCACTTTTGCACGGCCGTTATGCAAACATCTCAGCTGTTACAAAGTATTGCGAAGAAAATGCCAAGGTATTTGATATAATTGTGTTTGTAGAGGTGTTTGGTTGACATGCCAAAATGCATTGTGTGAACTGTGAATGAATCCAAAAGGTCATTTACTGGTGTTAATATTGGTTGGAAAACATTTTTGAGTTAGAAAAATTCTGGGCTAGAGCTTCTCTTCTCAAACTGCCCCATGTTATTTTTTATAGCTTCAAATTGAGAATGGGAGTTTTTCTACCATTACCATCTCAGATGCGGTCAGCACCAAAAATGCTTTTCCTTCAATTTTTGCTCTACGTTTGCCTGCTTCTGTGATTGACATAATTTTGGTTTGGGTGTGAGCGGATTCTGTGGAAGCAACCAACACAAACTTTGCCCATGATCGTATAATTTACATATGGATTTTATGAGAATTGGATGATCACATAATTTACATAGGGATTTTACGACAACTGGATGATCGTATAATTTACATATGGATTTTATGAGAATTAAATGATCACATAATTTACATAGTGATTTTATGAGAATTGGATGATCACATAACTTACAGTAGCGCATATAGGGTATTTATGAGTTCATGGAACTAATATGTCTTTTCGATTATGGTCATGTGTTGCAGTCAAAGATGAAAAAGGGATCCGGAAGCTCATCACTGCCCTCCAATACAAGTTCGCCCGCTGCTGTCACTTCTCATAGAGGTCTACTTTGCCCTATTTCGTTTGTTCTTCATTTTGTCATGTTTCTGATGTTGCTTATTTTCTATTCGCTTGCACTGACCGACACCAAAAAACTTGAAATCTTTCCAGATTGTGATTTTCTTTCCTCGCACTTTCACCACTTATATGTCTGTATTTTTAAGGCCTCATTTTGTTGTTTTTTCCCCGAATTAGTTTGCTCTCACTTTTCAGAAACTTGTCTAGTTGATAGTTTTCAAAGCTTGTTTTCAGAGTTTTTCATTTAAAGGCACCCATTATAGAGAAATCATTAATGAGTTATTTTCAAATTCTCAAAAATCATTCAAGCAGAAATGAATAAGATTGATTAGTTTTTTGTGTCCAAAAACAGTTTAATTGTCTTACAATATTTATTCTGATATGACTAACAATCATGGGCAAGAACTTTGGATATTTCTGGCCCCTTCTTTCAGTACTCTGTCCTGGTTTAACCAATCCACTGGATCTGTGCGCATGGAATCCACTCTTTCTTTCTTTCCTTCCTTGGCTGTCGGAGTGGCAGAGTGTTAGTTCATCAACCATTTCCGCTGATTTTCATTCATAACGCTGATATTGTAGTTGACGAGAAAGATGGAGCGAGTAAATTCAGTGAAGCTGATGCTGCTCTTCCATCAACCACCCTGGCATCTGCTGCTCCACCATCAAGCACTGTGGCTTCACTATCAAGCACTGCGACATCTGCTCCTCCACCATCAAGCACTGTGGCATCTGCTGCTTCGCCCCAAAATGGGGGTGACCAAATTATGGTATCTGCTTCGTTTGCTGAAACTGAGAGAGCACCGAGTGCGTCATCTCCTTTGCCTGAAGGCGAGAGCACAAGTGGCCAAAACTTACCTTCAAGTGGAGAGAACCTCGAGATTTTACCGGAGAACCTCGAGATTTTACCGGCTGCTTCGCATCTGCTTCGTTGTAATAACACTGTTGAAGACAGTAGCAATCCGGATATGCTGGATGGAGCAGATCCTGCATCATGAACATGCATGTATGCACATATATGTATGTATGTATGTATATGCTTGGCTCACCATATATGTGCCTTGATCCAGTGTCATTGGAGGTACTGCTTTGCATTCGAAGAGAGTGTACACACAAGTGATGCATAAGGGTTTTTCTTTCACTTATACGGGAACGTAGGAGACTTCGCACTTGTCATTGCCAAGAGCTGACATGAATGTTCATGTCTGATTACATACTACACAACAAGAGGTGTACGAGTCTTTGTATCCGGTTACTAAATGAGGTTTGTGTTACGTTGATTGTCATTCCGAGTTTCATGTTTTTTCCTTTTTGATGGTAGAAACTAGAAACCCAATTGCCCTCGAACAATCTCTGTGTTGTTTGTTGTTAAGTAATAAGAGAACGTTTAGGCAGGTGGTTTGGCAGAAAACATTCTGTGGTTTTGTGAGGTTTGTTTCATTATCCCCTCGCTGGAAAGGGGTTTGACAGAAAACAATGGTTTTTTCGTGTTGTATCAATCTCGTCGTTTTGTATGACCTAAAACATTGAACATCAATGTTTGATTAATACTATTGCAAGGTCCAAGGCCATGTTTGATCCGTCGGACTAAAGACGATTGTGCGGATTGAATAGTGAGGGGCCATTTTAGTATTGGATTATCTCGTTTATGGTGGCAAGTTACTACAGCAAGCCAATGTTGCTCCATCAACTCAAATATAAGAGGTGGATAATAAGGCCCCCTCCATGACCACTTGGGCTAGAGCCGTGGGTCACGATTCACGTGATCCGGTCATGCTAAGCAGAAGTAAAAAAATAGCTTATTCACCATTGGAGTATTATTATTAAAAATTAGTGAAATGGCATCGTAGTAAGTTGAAAAACGACTTTGACTTAAAAAGAGAGGATCAAACCACTGGAGATGCTCATACTCCCTTGAGTTGTTGATGGTTGGGCAATAATTTCAGGCTGGTTCTCTAGAAATGTAGATACTGAGAAAGTGAAATAACACGTGACAATTTGTGATAACTTTTGACTCCGTTCACTTGTAAAGAAACTAGTGCAAGAAAACTATTCTCAATAAAATTATAGTGAAGTGAAGTAAAAGAAAAATGAAAAAGTATTTTTCTTTGTGCGTTCATTTGATTAGAGAAATTTACGAGAGTTGAAAAATAGTAGATTAATTATGTAGAAATTAACAAAGATGCAAGATTCTTGCAAAATCTTTGTTTTTTGCTGGACATGCTAATCTTAGTGGAAAAGTTAGAGTCATAGGTCTCACGATTTTCTTGCTAATTAAACACATTAAAAATGCCGGAAAATTAAACATCCCATACTTTTTTTTTTCCTTTCCTTGCAATTGAACGGGACCTTTGAGAGCAGGTAAAGGGAATATAACTGCTCCGTTTCTTTTTCGTAAAAAAATGTTAGTACTTGGTAACTGATGTCATTCAATGTCTCTGTTTAGTTTTGTGGCTCAAAAGGGAGGCCATCATTGCTCCTGTTCTAAGCTTTAAGAAGCCTTTTACCAAATTTCCGTAAGTCCCGAACAAAGAGTAACCCAGTTAAGGTAATTTGTTTTGCTTCTTGTTCTTCGGGTACCACGTCTCTCTGTCTCGAAACCACATCGACACGAAACCTTCTGGCTACGTTATTTCTCGACAATCATAAAATTTATCTCACAAGTCCAGCGACACTTGCAAGTTTTCATCACAGAAGATGGAAGGAGCCAAAACTACCATCAAACCACCTAGACACGAGCTTAATTCTCTCACAACACATTGCAAAACCATACCGAAAACGAGTTCGGAGAAGTGAGACTCTAGGCCTAGGGTGAGGCAGTAAGGAAACGAAAAAATGGAAACCTCAAACCAAAAGTAACTAAAGCCTGGATAAAATCCCCGTGCATTACCATAATCGTAAGGATGCAAAAGCCCCACATAGGGGATATGCTCCAGTACTCTACATAGGGATGATAAAAACAAAACTCAAATGATAAGTGGAAAAAACCTTTCTTTAATAGTCCTCGTAATCACCGAATCTGCCCTTATCTTTGCCGGATCTGACAAACATCGCCGGAGTTGATGATGCTGTCCCCAGATCTGACACCATCCTGGGTGGCGATGAAGAGGGTGGAGAGATGGGTTAGAGGTGGAGATGCAGTCCCCCCACCCCCACAGAAAACCCAGGAGACTTGTGGAAGAATTGGGGAGGAATTTATGGAGAGCAAGGTAAAGATGAAGGAAAATATAAGAAATTAATGAAGTCAATTGCCCACTCCTTCAGTCGAGGAAGGAAACTCACTTACTCACACATGGAAGTAGATTTGGATTTATAAACAAAATGGTGCCTCTCTCTAAATCTCGCTAACTATCAAATTCAGATCCCAACAAATATCTGGAAAAGTCATACATTACTGTAATTTATAAGCTTCCCGCAAAATGAAATGGTTCTAACCAGTTTGCGAATCGATAAAATCAAGATTTTATCAAATCTTGATAAAAGCAACACTTCATTTTATCAAGTGAGGAAGAAATTTGATAAAATCTAAGATTTTTTCGCAAACTGAGTACTTAGCAGTCATGAAAGATTACTGAATCTACTAGTCGGACACGACAGTTTTAAGTGGCAAAGAGCTTTCAACTTCCTTGGCAGCAGAATCCCTTTCTGCAACAATTTTTGACATTCCAAACATCTGAAACAAACCCGATAGATCAATCAGCATTTCGACAACATTGAATATTCACAATTTCAGGCCTAGAGATGGCTAGAATTATGGAGGTGGGCTAACCTTCTGTATTGTTTTCTTAAAGCAAGTCTTGTGTTCATCCATAGATGCATGAATAAAGTCATCAATATGATCCTTCACATCCTCCAAGAAAGTAGCCTCTTCCGACTTCTTCTTTCGGCATGAAATGTTGGCTGGATTTGTGGTGGCAGCTGGTGTTGGTTTTTCATGTGGACTTTGTTCCATGGCCATTTCTGCATAGGACAAAGAAATGTTCAAATAGATAAGTAAACAAGTTAACTTCAATTTGAAGTTGGTCGAAGGAGTCTGAAGTAAAACATCAAATTCAGTGGTGAACTAGTGAACTGCGATTCTGGACTATACATTGCTGTACATCATCTCAAAGACCCATTAAGGCAAATTGACTAAAGCATTCCTGAGGCCCACAAAATCTGCAGTAGGAACAAACCGGAGGGACTTTCACTTCAGCATCACATAAGGTCTACTTAAACAAGCTCAACTACAGCCCCATTGCTTACTATTCAACTTAGGAAATGAATCATGTGATTTTCTAAAATAAATAGCATTAAGCAAACAAAAAGATTGAAATCAATTTATCACCTGTCAAGCGCACACACCCCACCCACTCAGTCACAAGTTTATTTGTTGTCTTAACGCTCTAGAATGACCAAAAATATGCAGAAAGATATCCATGATATAGCTTGAATAAAGGTGATGATATACACCATTACATTAATCAACTAATAATCCCAAGTACCCAACTTGGAAAACTGGACATATACAACTTCTGAACGAATGGATAAACCAGATACACAGTTGCACACAGTCCCGAATTAACATTGGGCAAGACTGCAAGAGGGATAGTGCCCCTCCTCAACGTATCATAAATTGCAGTTTGACCTATGTTGATGACAAGTTTTTCTCCTTTGCCCCTCATTTGACTGCCTTAAATGATTGGATACCCCCAAAGCATTTCATTTTCATTTTCTACATGTTTCTGCTCCCAACCTCACAACAGGACCCTCTACTTATTTACTTAAAAGAAACCTCCCAACCTCACAACAGGACCCTCTACTTATTTAATTAAAAGAAACCCGAGGGTTCTGAATTTACACCCCGTATAACAAGTTGACGTCTAAGTCGGGAAAGGGGCATTCCGGACATATGATAGATCCTTAGAAACCTTACCGAGCCAAGCATGCAGGTAACGCAGTCATCATATTCCATTTTGGTGTTGATCCTATAATTGCAACTGTAATTGCAAGAAAGCATTTTCATCTACTTACGACACGTCCGACGGCCTGTCTGTACGCATACAGAGAGAGACGTTGTAACGCCCATGTACACTACTCGCCCAGTACCTTGAATATAAATCCACAAGCCACACCACATGGCCTGGGTACTATTAGTAGCTTACTTGGTTTCCTTACATATCCCAGATCACCCATGTAAACCTCCGATGTGGGACGGGGTGTTACAGATTCCTCATGGGATGGGTAATGATACTATCTTCATGGAAAATTCAGTCAATCTCCAAATGACAAATTTCAGTAAGGGTTTATATGTACCATTACTAGCCCACATACCATAGGGACAAAGGCCTGGAGATTAGTTCCTTATTCTCAAATTTACTGGGTTCACAAGAACTGGGTATTTCTGATTGAAAAGTTCTTCGATTAGCAAGTTCGAAAAACGAAACATTTGAAATCCCTAAAAACCCAAAAGGATTTCAACGAAATTCGACCAAGAAAAGATAAATGCATACATATGAACTATTCCAACTATGCATAACTAATTGTCAATTTGACAGATTCCGTAGTTCAATGATTAGACAGAAATCATTCTTGATTCCTTTTCTTGGGTTGGTTTTGATTTGGTAAGGCAGATGGGAATCCGAATTGAGAGAAAACAAATGAAGATTACCGACTTACCTGAGCTGTTGAGCGAACCTGACGGGAAGAGAGAGAGCGAGAGAGGCGGCAACACGGCACCGAAACACCAGATAGAGGGGAAGGGGGACAGTTATATATGTGTTCTATTTTGAACATCAATGCCAATTTCGACAAAATTATTACTGTATGTTCGGTACTCCCTCCGTCCCCAAATGAATGTCCAAAATTACTATTCACACTTCTTAAAAAAATCATCTATATATTGTAATCTATAATACTTTTTCCGATTTTAAAGACTTTTTTTTAATAAAACTAAGCAAAATCTATCAAACAAGATCCATATTGAATGTGTAAATTATTATAGCTTAAAAAATATAAATGATTTTGCGAGAGGTGTGAATATTGTTTTGGGACATCCATTTTGGGACGGAGGGAGTATTTTTTTATCGTAGATTCTCAAATTTATTTTTTGAACTTCAGAAATTAGTAAAAAGATACTCCCTCCGTCCCTTTTATAGTGTGTACATTTCCATTTTGGACTGTCCTTTAATAACTGTGTGTTTTAAAAAGTTTATGGGTATATTTCCTATTTTGCCCTTACAAGTAGATTCTTTTTTGAAAAGTTAGTGGATATTATTATATTGATAAGGGTAAGTAATGAAAAGTAGATGTAAAAGTTGTTATTAGAGAAAAATAGTTAGAGTTCTCAGGTAACTCACTTAAAAGGGGATGAGAGTATTTTTTTTTCCGTTCCCTTATTGGATGGACGCTAGCTTTATTTTCATTCTATGCATGGCAATGCATATATCTACGGTTATAAATTAAAATTTTGAAGCGTGAATAAAATAAATTAAAATTAATTTGTTAATTGTGAAAAATATAAAATACACAAAGCAAATTATCAAAGAGAAGAATTAAATATTATTTACTTATTTATCTACTTATACATAACTTCCGTAATTTCTCTCTCTCCATATTCACACCCCTCCCGTTCTCTCCCACGTTTCTCTCTGTCTCTCCCACAATTTTTATAAATTAAAAAATAAAAAATTAGAAAATTAGGATGGGACTTTTGGAGAATTGGGTGGAACAAGTGGACTGCAGTAGATTGTTATCCAAAGCTCATGATAAATGGAGTGATAATTGTTGGAATTGTGCATTGAATTTGGCAAAAGGGAAGAAGATTTGTGAACAGAAGATTCAGGAGCGCTACACCATTCTTGGTGTAGCACTACCGAGAGAATAACTTCGGTTTTAATCCATCTCGAGCGCTACACCATTTCCCGGGAGACTACCTCCAGTTGGATTCCTACTCGGATTAGGGTTTCATACTTTCTTATAAATAGGAGTCTTGTGGCCTCCTAGGGTTTTGGTCTTTAACTCTTGGGATTGAATATTAGGGTTTTGCTTGTCTCTTTCGTGTTCTTGAGACTTTGTCCCTAGATATCTTTTGGGTGTTTCAATTGGAGTTACGGGTATAGCCGACTCTTTGTATTCTCTCCCGTTCATAGTGAATCCTCCATCACTCTTCGCCCGTGGACGTACCTTTAGAGCTTCGTGCTTTGGGGGAACCACGTAAATCTTTGTGTCTTTGATTTTCGTTTGTTGGTTTGTTTTCTCTTACTTCGTGGCCTGTTGTTGACTAAGAATGGTGTAGCGCTCCTGAACCTTCTGTTCACAAATCTTCTTCCCCTTTGCCAAATTCAAGGCACAATTCCAACAATTATTTTGAATTTCTGAACATACATTTGTATGGGTATGTATCTATTGATTGATGATTATAATTTTTGGTGGGCTTTGTTTTCTTTAGAAAGAATTGAAGTTTGGTCCAACTCTTTTTGCTGTCTTTAAATGAAAACAATTGAGATGGAGTATTTATTGTCATCAACTGAACCGTTTATTTTCTAAACACGATTTTTACATCATTCGTATAAAATATGAAGTTGTCCGAATACCTGTAGGTTCCTACCTCACCCCCAACACGCGGCTCCGCCGTCACATATTGTAAATATCAAATCCATAAAATAAACAAACTGGATCATCGAAACAAAACTTAGGGGACTGTGAAGAATTTTCAAGTGTTTTGTAGTTCCTCCATCACTTCTTGTAAAGTCTATGAAAACTTAAAGAGAATGATTACTCCAGCATCCATATTAGTCCTCAACATTCTCCAGTCCTTGGCATTTTCTTATTTCTTACAGCACTCTTCTTTAAGGAAAAAAAAAAGGGGTAAAAAAAACAACTGGCTATAAATAGTCCTAGAACAACCCTTCATCCCATGTTTCCTTTCTTGTGCGCACGCACCCAGGATTTTAGATGGTGCCTGTAATGTTGGGGTAGCGATAGTCTGAGTTGGCGGCGGACATTTCTGATCTGGAGACGTGGATAATAAAAAGATAGCAGTATTGTTTAGCAATTTATGAGAAATTGTCACATTTGGTGTGAATACTGAAAAAAAATGGTGCAGACCTGCAGATAAAATTATCGTAAAAAATTCCTAATGATCGAACTCCCTTGTGACGATAGAAGTATTTAACATAACTTTATCTTGCTTTACAAAGTGTCACAAATTTGCAGAACATGAAGATAAACTACTATATATGTAACTTAGTTACAGACCGACCTCCCTCACTCCTAAGGTAGGCTAGATAAGTTAACACTTTCTCACAAAGAAAAAAAAACTACTAAATGAAAAACCCTAACATGCAAGTAAGAGATACGGGGAAGCTGGTCATGCAGATTGCAAGAAAGGCGGACCAGATGTGGGACCAAGATCCATCATGAGGAACTCAAGTTGTTGACGTATGTTAAGCGCCTGTGTTTGGCATGAAAAAACATGTTAGAACTCGAAATCAGCATCGTTAGCAAAGAACTAGAAGAGCGCATATCTTGGAACACAGGGACGGATCAAATCAGGAAGTCATTGCTTATCTAGGTAGTAGGTACTTCTATAGTTCTATTGTCATTCAATTACATCCTCACAGAAATTTATTGTCCTAGAAAACAAAATGAAATCCAAGTAAAAAAAGGAAAGAAGAAAAAAGAAACTTCCACTCAATACACTGTCAGACAGTACAAGTATGTTGGATGGGTGGCCAAATAGCCCTCAATGCAATGGTTAAATGTTCGGTTGAAACCTTGCACAAATAATATGTTGTGTGGAATATTATGTCTACACATGTTTCTATTTTATTTATTAATTATAGCT
>JAXBDA010004454.1:0-28891 GCA_036023075.1 Gaultheria prostrata | reverse complement strand
GAGAGAGAGAGAGAGAGAGGAGAAGAGGAGGTGAGAGAGGAGAGGGTGGAGGTGTTTAGTGGGAAACGGCAGCCATGGCTGTTATCTCCTTTCTTTTCCTTTTTTTTTTTTGCTTCTATTTCCCCAGAACATGCCACCTCATTCCCTACATTGCCATCTCAGCGCCTACTGTGCCCATGTCAGCGAGAAAAGTGCCAGCTGGGCAGTTTCCGTCCATTTTTGGACGGAAAATTGGGTCGGGTGCCCAATTTAATAACGGGAGATAAGGATGGGTGTCTAATTGAAATAAATGAAAGGATAGGTGTTTATGGGACATTGGGGTGAAAGAACAAGGGTTTTTTTGAAATTTTCCCTACTTGAAATGATCAATAGTTTAATTTGGATTTTTTTGATGATACTGACAACATTGATTTTTTATCGGCAAGAAACTATCAATATTTTTTTACCATTAGTTGTCGAAATTGGTGGTCGAGATCTAAACTATCTGGTCATAAAATCACATTTAGTTTTGTTAGTCACTATTTTTTTTATCGGCAACAAAATTTTATTAAAACTCAACAAAGGGTACATCAGGATCCTCTACTAAACTGTTTTTTATCGGCAACAAAATTTTATTAAAACTCAACAAAAGTTTTGTTAGTCACTAGTATTTAGGACACCAAACAAGATCCTCTGCTATTTTAGAAGTAATTTCATGCAAGGTCAAATAGTACCGAAGTCTTATCACCCTAATTTGGGCACGGGCTTTTTGTGGGCCCCACCGAACTTATATTGTAATAATCTGAACCGTTCATTTTTAGGGCCTGCAAAATAATGTATTTACAAAAAATAATCAGCTTGATCAGACATCGATAGGTTATCAAAAGTAGAATTTTGGTAAAAAAAAAAATGGACAGTCTGATTATGCCAATAGTTTTTAAGTTAAAATGTCTATGACCGTCTGTTTTTTGAACCAAAATTTCAGTTTTGAATCAATATCCGATCTAGCTGATTTTTTTGCATGAATACATTATTTTGCGAGTCCCACAAGATGAACAGTTTAAATTATTGCAATGATCGCACGGTGGAACCCATAATGGATGGCGCAAACCATGGTTATACTTGCTTTTAAGATCATCTGCATTTGACTCTGTTCACCCAATTGTAAATGCCCATTTTACCCTCCGTCTCACTCTTCCAACTGTAAATGGATAAATGGATTATTTTTGTCTTTGTTTAAAAAATATTTGGATAATATTGGCATTGATCTCAAAAAGTATTTTCAAATTAACTTAGAAAAAACGTTGTCCAAAATTATCAAAAAAAAATTATTCAAAAAATTATTTGTTTGAAAAATGTTAAAACTTTATTTTTTTCATTTATTCAAAACTTTAATTTTTTTTAAATTACTGTTTTCCAAAAGCTAGTACTTTCAAAACTTTCTTATTTCAAAAAAACTGTTTGAAAAAAAACCAAAAGTAGTTTTTTTTTTCCTTCAAAAAATAATTTCCAGAAAGTAGTTTTGTAAAGAATTGCATCGAAGACAATTTTTTTTAAAACTATTTTTAAATGAAAAATGGTTTTTTTTTGAATTTTTTTTAACTCTATTTAAAAAAAAATTGTTTTGTTTGGTGTGGAGGTTACTAAAGTCATTTTCCTTCCAAATTAATGGCGTTAGAGGGAATATGTGGAATAGTCAAAAAAGCAAGGGAGGGCAGTGCAATTTCAGAAACTAGAGGGGAGATCAGTGTATTTGTCAGAAACCATAGGGGAGGTGAGTGAAATTTACGCAAAGATGTTTTAGACAAAAATGATGCCTCCGATCATTTGCGTGATACTCCAAAATGAGTCCTACATTTCGTGTCAAAATATATTGTTGGGGTGCAGACAACCTTTAGCAGTGGTTTATACCGGGGTGGGGGCGGGAGCCCCCAGGGATTGGACCTCCGTGTGTAATTTCGGCCATAAGGCCCGACCTATTTATTTAGCAGTTTGCTCACAATTAGGGTTATCAGTTTTTAGAGAAAAATAGAGAGAGGTGAGAGAAAACGCGAATCTCGGAGAGATTGCGAGAAGACTTGTACTCTTGTTGATCAATTTCATAGTGGACTGGTGTGGCTCCCGTGGTTTTTCCTCGCGTTGAGGTTTTCCACGTATATTTTGTGTCTCGCACTTTCTTTCCGTTTTTCACTACGCACCATTATTTGTCTTTGAGATTTATGTGATTCATTGTTCCCAAGATCCATAGGGCGTTGTGGGATTCCGAAAATCCTAACATATGTGTCCCCGGAATAGGGAACATATATATGGACATATTACACATTAAAAATGTATAACTTTAATATTGTAATCTAATAGTGATAAGATATATTGGTGCCATTAATTAAAAAGGCTTCAACAACATCTTTAAATTTAGATCAATGTGGAATATATTTGGTTGGAAGATGATCTTATAAGGGATCCCTTACATAGCTTATGTAAGAGATTTTTCGTTCGAGATTGAATTTCGACAATCTGAACCGTTAGATGCGTTTAGAATTTATTTTTAAGGTTCAACGCCAGGATTCGTAAAAAAAAATACCCGGAAAGGCTTGATCCGAGCATTTTTTGATAAAAAACATATATGTACGTTTTTATTGAAAAATGCTCGGATCAAGCCCTTCCGGGTATTTTTTTTTTACGAATCCTCGCGGTGGACCTTAAAAACATGTTTTAAACACATCTAACGATTCGGATCGTCGAAATTCAATCTCGAACGAAAAATCCCTTACATAAGCTATGTAAGGGAGCCCTTATAAGATACTCTTCCATATTTGGTTAATGTTAAAAATTATATTTCAAATTTTGTAGGGAAATGAGTGATGATTCAGTTTTGAGTGTCATTTGAAAAAATAAAAATGGTTTTAACACGGAATTTTACCCCAGCACAACAGATAAAAATGGAGAATTGTGGCTAGAGTTCGAGTGAACAGCAATAACATCAAATTCTCTTTGTAAATAAATAGGAGTAGTACATTATATCATGTTACGTCAAAATGAAGAATTTTGAAGAATTAAATTGAAGATTTTCTTAGGTTGTCATTTTCAGATAAGAAATGTTGTATGCTAGCAATTTACATTGTTTATCGTTTTAAATGACCCCAATTAATTTGGGACATAAGGCTTGGTTTGGTTATTGTTTTTCAACTTTTTAATACTCTACTAACTCTAGGAAAAACATTTTACAATGTCTAGAGTGTCATTCTTTCATTCTCTGTGTAACTAGACTGTGACACGTACAATTTTGAGTCTCATTTTTAATTATTTTTGTCACGTATTTATATTTAACAACCATTTTTTAAAGAGGTAAATGAGAATCTCTAAAACTCCACTCCCACTTTGATTCGACTTTTATATGCCTCTTAAAGCATCCTGGAGGGGTAGTAAATGTCCTCTCAAATGGACTTTTCAACCTTTAAATGGAGTATCTTGCTTATTACTCTTTTGACCTTTAGGGACTCACTTTGCCAAAAATTAATTAATTCACCAATCATCATTGTTATATTTGATGATGTGTCAATTTAAAAAACCATTTCTCTCTCTTCAAACTTAAAAAATAAGAGAGGTACGCTAAAATAGTGTTAGCAAGTTTGCCACCACCGTTGAAGTTCCTTTCCGTGACATTGTCTTCAAATGTAGTCTAATTTATCTTGAAGATGCTCTTATGACTTAAACCAATAATAAAAACAAAAATAAAATAAAATAAAATAAAAACATGAGATCAGCAGACGTGGAGAGCAGCCACCAAATTAAGTTTTGGTGATTCCCTATTAATAAATCAGGATTTGAAACTCCAAATGATGCTTTATGAGTTTAATACAATTAAGTTGCTGTTTTGACTTAGGAAACAATTGATCATTAGAGCATCTCCAATGGCCTCCTTCCCGCAAGCAGGAAATGAAGAGATTCTTACAATGGAAGATTTTTTTAGCATAGATGCCACCCCGGCAGCCCATTTCTCTCTCAAATTTGGCAAATGCAAAAAATGATCCCGGTGTGATGAGAGTGTGAGTGTGACCATCCGTGGAGAATTCGAGCCATCCATTTTTTAAGAATTTTTTAAGTATTCTTATAAAAATCACTGCAACCAACTAGGGCTTGATTTATTAATTCAATTCTTTTAAGTGGGAAATTCATTTTTGGCAAGGGTACTAAATATGGGCGTAACACCCTCATTATTGCCAAAGTAAATGGCACTAGTAACCCTCATCATTGCTATTTTTGGCAAAATGATATTTGGATTTGTCGATAGTCTTTCACCGGAGCCAAGAAAGTAAAAGACTATCAATAATTTTTTCTTATCAATTTTGTTGAGATGGGCGGTCGAGATCTAGATTGTCTCGCAATCCAAATAGATACTGTAACTTTAGTTAACGATTATAGAGGACAATAGCCAACAAAATCCTTTTGACATTTTGTCAAATATGATCTATATGTACAAAATGATGAATGCTGATATATGTAAGAGAGAACAACTCTTTGTATGGTTTTAGGTTTATACAAAGTAGTAATTTTTATAATTTAACCAATTACATGAACAAAATCGCACGGTTGAACAAAATCGAATTCCATGGTTGCAATGAAGTTTATACTTCCTTGGGTAGTTGGTTGGCTGATGAAAAATAAGATGAGCATTCATACGTCAGAGGTGTAAATTGTATGTCATGGTCAAATTTCCATTACTTTCATTAATAAGGAAGTCCTGACTAATTTGCGAGCACCCGACTAATAAAATGGCCTAGTTAATTGTCAACTAGGCCAGTCGAAACCGAGCTAGACAAACTCACTATCAACTAGCGAGAGGCCTAGTTAAAACTAAGACAAAGCATTGTACTATAAGATAGCTATAATTAAGAATTTGATAGAACCGTGTCTTGCTTGCGTGAATCCTCACTATCATATGACATTAGAGAATCTTGATTCTGTCTTCCTACATGAGTGATCAATGGGTATGCAATTAATTTGTGGACAATTTGATGTGATGTGTTACTAGCTCTAATAAATTGACATGAATAAGCTCATGCAGCCCAAATAGTACTAAAGCCTTATCACTTTAATTTTGGCTCGGTGGTCAAGATTTGAAATTCAGGGTACGATCCTTTCTACGGTCTCAAGTTTCGAAATATCTAATCAGGTTCTATCAATTCTTTTCAAATTAATTCATACGGAGTTTTGCTCCGACTATGCTTTAGCTTTCCGCTAGTGGGCGAGATCCGCGTAAACTGACCCGAATATTTAAATTAAAGAAAATTTGCGACTAAAACCCAACTCCCAATTTGATTGACTTTTGTAAGCCTCTTTTTATAAAGCAGCCAACCATAACAGCCCCCATGAGATCATGGTAGAAGAAGACATGTATGGTACGGACAATAACAGGTTGAGAGAAGCCACCAAATTAGGTTTTGTCATTTTCCCCCTGTAATCAGCAAGTAAGTAGGGTTTTTGACTTTAAGAGAATCAATTAAATCAGCAATGCTGGTGCCTTGGAACAAATGTTTTGATTTCATATTCACCCACCAGACACACGACTGGATATTATTGTAATCTCTAGATAATCACGACAGTCGGTCCCATCAATAATATTTGGGGGTTTGATGGTGGGGTACTCAGGGTGTTCGTGCCAGTTTACATGCATCTCGATAACTCATCCATGCCGGGACTGGGAATTCACAAGAAATTAACTTTTTGAGGGTGTTCGTGCCAGCTTCATCTCTCCTATTCTCTTCACTTAACACTTCCGCTGAGTCTAACGAGGCTCACGTGCAGAGCCTTCCATTGTGGACTGCTTACATGCATCTCGATAACCCATCCATGCCGGGACTGGGATTCACAAGAAATTAACTTTCTTGCGGCCTAACCCCCAAGAATCAAAATCCTAATCAATTGTGTGAGGAGTAAACTCACTAACCAACCAACTAGACTAACGCTCGGGCTCCATGCTAATATTCACTGCTGCGGCCTAACCCCAAGAATCTAAATTCCAATCAATTGTGTCGGGCTCCATGCTAATAGTCACTGCTATGGGAGTAGACACCCATTTTGAAGTTATGAGCTGGAAAAATTGATGGGTTCAATGGGAGAATGTAATTCTCTTGATGCTACCAGCTACCTACAAACGTAATGCAAAATTAAATGCTATGCTGGAAGAGCATGACAAACTCTTTACTGTCTAATTCTGCTAGAGTATTTCTTCCAAACCATTGTCATGAATGAGTGGGACATGGGTCCTGGAGGGTGGCATCCGAACCGTTGTCTCGGCAATTAATAGCTCGGATTTCATCTTGGTAATGGACGGCTCGGATCTGCAAAGTGCCGAAATGAAATCAAGACCATCGAAAACACATTCAACTGCTCGGATGCCGCCCTACAGAGAGCGCCCTGCAGGATCCCCATTTCCGAGTGAGATGCATGTACAAACAGTACAATGTAGTGAACTGCTCGTTAACGAAATGGAAAAGCGTAACCTAATTCTTTGTTGGATTCCATGGTTTTCATAATCTGCAGAAGATACAAATAAGCAGACAGTTTTACCCTTTTCTACAAACCATTTTCTTTTCCCATTTTCTAAGCCACCTCGGTTTTTCTATCAGATAAGAAAAGAAATTAAGGTACCACTGCCATTGCATCTAATCATAATGAAAAGAAGAAAAAGAAAACGAAGAAGGAGAAATGGGTATTTTCAGCTGACAGGAATAACAGAGTGGAAAATCTATTACACATTTGAACAAAAAACAGTAAACCTTCTTACAAAATAATTCATGACTCCGGGAAAGTTATATGAGTTTTTCAATTTGCTTGGATAAGGAAAGGAGAACTCGGGCGCATGAAGGGCATGAATATTGACCCGAAAAGTCAGGCACCAAAGTTCCAATTTTCTCTGAAATTCGAAAGCAGATAGATCAAAAGCATTCTCCTTGTACTTTTTTTCACCGTTTGAGTTTCAACTGTTAGAAAAGTGAATTGCCAAGAAACTTTCTTTCATTGATGTAAATAAAATATAACCCTAGCACGCCTTTATATAGGCTACAAGACTTTGTGACTAGATGTCCTCAATGTATGCCCTTCAAACATTGAGGACTCTTTCTCCATCTGCTCAGAAGGTTTACAAATCGAGCTCAAACTTGCAGCATAAACGCTAAATCAGTAGTAGTGGAAATCTTCATGTTCAGAGGTTGAACTAAAATGACAGCTGCTGAATACAATCACAATGCGCAGCAAAGCTTTGAATCGATGGAAGCCAAACATATGCAAAATGCTTGGAAACCAGTCAACGGATATCTGCAACAGAATAAAATGATAAAACTTCAGTTTTTTTTCGTCCAAGTCATTGCTCAAGTATCTAGATGAACGCATCCAAGCTTACTCATCTTTAAAGCAACGTAATGTCGATAAGGGAGAGATTTTCTTATTTACCTGTAATCCATTACATACTTTGTTTTTGCCACCCTTCCAAGCTGTAAGATTGTTTGCTTTCCATTCTTCTAAGTAAATAGGGAATTAAGTTAGTACTTCACCGTGACTAATGTTAAGAAGGTTTAAGCATAAGTATGAAAATTCTCTCATGCAGAGGAGAGGCTAGAAAAAAATTTCTAGCCAATGTGAGCATCTTTTCCTTCAATAACCATAAGCATCAAAGGATCCAAGTCCCTAACTGGCGTACATGTGTCGGACACGTATGCCACACCCTTACACATGCCAGGGAACAGCTTATAAACACTCAAACAAGGAATGCAAATGGTGAGAATAGGAAGTCGAATATACCTCCAAAATCAGCTGGAAATTCTTCACCGAGCTCTGGATTCTAAGTCCAGCTTGCGTTCTGTCTCTAAAGTCTAACTCATATTGTTTTGAAAGCTGCTAGAACAACAAAAAACAACCCGGAGCCAAGATTAGGTGGTAAAACATGATTTGTTCGTAAAGAACCATACGCCAGAGCAACAAAAACAATACGTGCGAAACAAAGTGAAAACATGGTAAAACATTGTTGGTTCATTACAATGTAGGCCAACTTACGCTGTTGTAATGTGGAATCCTTGAGAATAGCTGATGGACTTTGCTCACTTTCCCTTCCCAATCCTTCGGTAGTCCAGCAACATGTTGTACCTACGGTTGATGAGCGAAACATTTTAAATGACAAGGAGTTTTGGCCAGTAGAAAATGACTACATGAAATACAAAGACAATGGTACATGTTTCTAATCAAATCTGTTTTATCAACCTGACTTGTACTTTTTAGCAGCATGGATTGGTGCTTCGATATCCACACCCTCATCCTTCTGTAACTTCCTGTCCATGTGGCTATTGTAGGCACAAATCTGTAGAAGAAAAAGAGAGTATTAAGAGTCATTAATAACACACACACACGCACAGATAGAGAGAGAGCTTACGACACAACAGCCAATGGTGGTTTAGAGTCTTTTGACGGTTTTGTTGGGGAGTTGGTACGGTTATCCTGCAATCAAATGCATGATCAACCAACTTAAGGACTAGAATCTGTTATGTTATTTGAATTGATAAGATATCCCTGTCATGATAGTTACTTTAAAGAACTATACCTGATCCCAAATATGGTATTTTGAACCCATAAGGTTACCAGTTAGAACACCAATAAAGCTATCGTCTGAACTGCTAAATATTCCCTTCATGTTTTGAGCTACAACAAATACAGATCTTCCATTGTGCCGCCTGTGATGAGCCACTGCAAGTTTCCGATCTTGTCGTCCTTTACCTTCCTAATGTTTCAAATTTGACATCAACCAAATAAGTAAAAATGTCGTCGAAGATTTTAATCCAAAACAAGAGTCATCCAAATCAATTGGTGTTGCATATCCAGAAGTCGACAATCAGCAATGCTAGCTCAAAACACTGCTACATGGTACAGACAGATTTTTGATGAGTTTACAAAGGCTGATGGCAATGCATCTGGAACACTAGAACACTAATTCAAGTACCATCGCTTTGTCATCCTTTTACGTGGGCAATTCAATCTCTGAAGACAACAGTATGCACTGTCTAAACATAAGGATCTCACTAATTGGGTTTAGAGAAAGGTAAAAATAACTCCAAATCATAATGAACATGGTTAGATCATGGAGTAGATCACATTTCCTATTCCACAATATTTGATAAATTCAACATGTCGATGCCAATTGCAAAAGTTCAATAAAATTTCTCTACCTAAGCAGAAACACAAAGTACGTTTACACATTCCATAGGTGATCTAAGAAAATGGTAGGTACTTTTGCAGAGGTCGGCTATTCATAGTAAACACACAATACTTACAGTGAAACCAGTGGAACTCTGTAGTTTGAGATCCAATGCTCAATATAAGTGCAGGGAATGCAGGGAACATTCCCTGCCCTTCTAAGCAAGTTGAAGGAGAGAAGTACAATTCATATCAGGGACGGAGAAGTAGAAACCATAACCATTCACGCATAAAATCACGAGTGACATATTATATTGAGAATCTCCTTAGGGAAAAGAACACAAGCGCCTTGGAATAGATAGGTATGTAACTGAAAGCCTGAGCCTAGATGATGCAGCGAGTGAAGGGATGAGTGGGGGGAGAGGTAGTGGCGTAGCGCAAATGGGCCACGGCCCTACCACAAGGTCACAGCCTTAAAACTCAATTCTTATTTGTCAAACTCTCTGTAGTAAATCAAAGAAGCTCTTATACATAGAACTACATGCCTTTGTTAAACCTTTCTATGGAAAGTTTGAAACTATCCACTTTTATATTACATTTAACAAACCTAGAAGCAACACTTGAATCACTTGATTGAAGAAGAAAGAGCTTTCATATTAAAATATGTGCACTCATACGAAAACTGACAATTTGAGTATCCATATTACCACAACTTATCTATAGGAAATAATATAGAAGCGCACAGATGCACGAGGATTGACATAGTCCAGCTTCTGAGCTAAATCAACGGCCACTATGGCATGAAAATTTTCACCGTGGACTAAAACTTTCACATTCTTGTATTTTGAGCAGAGTGCTTCTAATCATTATCTTCTTTAAGTTGGCAACATATGGTTTTCCTCTCTAGTGGAAGAAGTATTCCACTTAGAAACCACTTAGAAACACAGTATGGTTTTCCTTCTGAAGAGATCCTTATCAAGTATTCTATTTGTCTACTTGGGATAACTTTTTATCCTTCATTTTCCACTTTATAGGTCTACACTCTCCCTTGAGCTGAGTTTTCATGTATCCATTCCATCTCTTGGTTGTGATTGTGTTATAGACGTATAGTAGTTAGAGATTGGTTGAGGCGCCCTTCAAGGTTTCAATTGTAGATCTCTTGTAAGCTACAATCATAGTACTAACTACATAATTGGGACATCATTACTCAAGGGTATAAAGCCATGGATTAGAATAGCTGTCAAGACCATGTAGGCACAAGCATGTACTACCTCCGTCCCGAACACTGTCTTTGGATGGTGAGAGAAGAAAGGGGAAGAAAGGGGTCTGATTTCCATTAATGGTGAGAGAAGAAAGGAAATGGGAGAGATTTCTCACTGCACCATCCAAACAACAGTGAGAAATCACTCTCTCTCCCACCAATTCCGGTCATCTTCTTCGTCTCCGGCGACCTCAAAAATCAATTTTAATCACAGATCTGCGTTCTCCTCGACGAGACGAAGACAACGGTGTAGGTCTGACAAAGATCCGACCACGGGGTGGACTGCACGGCCGCCGGCGATCCCGTTTCTCACGGAATCGCACCAATTTTGGTGAGAAACGGAAAGTCCGGAAAAGGGCCCGGAAATCTCACGTTTTCTCTTCCTCTCCCACCATTTTTCTCATCCAAACAAGGGAGAGAATCGGGAACCCTTTCTTCCCCTTTCTTTTCTCACGTTCCCCCTCAATCCAAAGGAGCCGGAAATGTTTGTCTGGTCCACAAAATGAGGACTTAAATATAACACAGTTTTTCAAGAAAAAATTCACACGTTTTTCATAAATTGAAAGAACTCATTGATATCTAGTAAATAGGTGAATAGAAATTGAATTTTTCTTGAAAAATTTATGTTATATTTAAGTTCTTGTTTTGCAAACGGGACAAACATTTTGGGACGTAGGGAGTATCTAAAATAAAACCAGTAATTCAGGGGAAACAGAAATGAAGTACTGACTGAACCACATTGATCATTTTATGAAGAAACTCTGCTCAGTTACTGGTGTCTTTACCAGCAAAAAATTGGGTAATCTTCAAAATCACACCCACAAACATATCCATGAATCCAATAAAACCAAACATGAAGAACAAAGACCTTACATTTGTGTATAATGAGTAGAGAGTGCCCCCATTTAGCCCTTCTGGTGATGCTTCCTTCACTATTACACACGTACACCTCCCAATATCCACTGGCAAAGGCCTACACAACAAAGACCTGAAACCAAAGCATACCCAAACAGCAAATTCAATCATTTCTCTATATTCTGGCCATAAATCAGAAAATGATTATGAACTTCAAATGGGTTTCAGCTCAACAACAAAAAAAACTTCAAATGCGACCAAAAATCTAGTACCTATTTGGCAGTGTAGCCCAAGATGAAGCAGGAGCAGCCTCAGAATCCGAATAATCCCAAATATTACCCGAATTCGCAGTCTCGAACTCAATTGGGTCCAAACTTTTCGACCCAAAAGTCCATTTAGGATCATTTTGCTGCATACATAGCTGCAAAGAAGATGGCTTCAATGCCCTATCCCTTAAAAAAGACTTCCCATTAGGGATCTGTTTGGATGCAGCATTACAAAAGCCATTGCTGGGCACCTCATTTTCTTTACCACCATTAATGGAGTTCTTGGGCTTATTTGGTGTGGCATTCTCTTTGTCGTCTGAGAGGGTCCCACCTTCACTGCAGCTGCGGTTGTGTTTGATCTCATTGAGGGGATTTACATAGAGTGAATTGTATGAGCATTGGCGTGGGAATGAGGATTTCTTGAAACCAGACATCTGGGTATGGGCAGAGAGAGATGCGATGAGACAGATGTGGGTTTTCTTCTATAGTTTGAAAGGAGTGTTCAGTAAAATGGGTTAAGACTTGGGACCACAATTAGTACTATGAATACTAGGGAGTAGATAGGAGTATAAATTTGGGGAAGTTTTGGTAGATATGAGTGTTTTTATTAGGCATAGCATCCACTTTGGAACCAGAAAAAATTGGACCAGATTTGGCATCATTCCATTAAGTCAAAAAGTCTGTTTATTTTAATTTTTAAATTAGGTAATTATCTCATAATACATCACATTAAAAACTATGAAAAATCAAAAAACGCTCTTAGTGGAATGCCCCCTAATTTTTTGTGGGTCGACTTTAATGATTTGAATGGTTTATTTTGTAAAGCTAGTTGAGACAACATATCCCGTCAAAGATCAAGTAAATCAAGTACGGTTCTGTCCCACAAAATTGACTTAAACTCAAAACTGACTTGTTACATTTTACGAGACAAATCGCTCTCTCATAATACAACTTAATAAGCTAATGATTGAACATATGTTTATCTGAAACAAATGAGTTTTGGTATGTGTGTTGGTCAATTTTTTCTAATTATAAATGTGCCTTGAAATTGTATTTCCCATTGTCCTATCTTTGTGATTTTCGATCAGTAAAATGAGTCTGAAAACTAATGGAAAAGACAAAATTATATTATACACACAAATTATTGGAGTCGTTCAATTTGTGTAGGATAACTTTCTAAGTGTCCCTATAAAAAAAATCAGCCCAGTTAGATACTGGTAAGAGGTTGACCAAATTTTCGTTCAATTTCTCTATTAGAAAACTGAACGAATAATCAATCAAGTTTTTACCGATATCCGACTGAGCTCATTTTTTATAGGGATCCTTAAGATAATGTTTAAAGCAAATTTAACGACCTCGATTATTTATGTAAAACTCCAAAAAAAATACTCCACACAGCCTACACACCAAATGGTGTACCCATAGTCGGACTCGTCTTTTGTTTGTTGATTGCTACTGTCGAGTGGAATTAAGAGTAAAGTTTGAATTTGAAAATTTTGCAGCGGGGAATGTGACAGTTCTTGGGAATGTGTGGGTGATTAAGTGGGTTTTTTGGGGAATAACGGTAACTTTGGAGATTTTGACTCTAGTGGTTTTTGGGGAAGGGTCCAAAAAGCGGGAAATAAGTTTTGAACAGAGAGTAGGTTAAAAAAAAGGAAACAATCATTAATGAAGGTTTGTCTCGTGTAACTCGTGAATTGATTCGCTCCGCTCACGAGAAACAGCATTAAGCAAGGATATCTGCACTAAAATATTTGAGAAATGAGTTTTTTTTTTTTTTTTAAGGCCAACTTTTGTTTACCTCAGCTTAGGACATTCCTAACCGTCTTAGTAAATTTTGAACTAAAAATACTAGTGAAAAGTGTACATTTTGAACTTTATCTACCCACGTATCTTTCAAAACTTCAATAATCCTCTCTAGAGAGAGAGATATATGGTGAACAGTAGCTCTCTAAATGGTGAGGGATTAGTATAAGACAATGGTCATCCATGTAGAATACAGAGCTTTTTATTGAACTTGTTGAGGGATTGATTTGGACTTTGCCTCTCAATTATTGCTAAAATTCCCTTTTGAAGAGCCTTGTTACGCCCTTATTCTGGGGGACTAATCATCTGGTTGGCCCATTTAAAGTTAGAGCACAACTGAAAGGGGGGGGGGGGGGGTTGCATGCAGCCTTTTTTGGCGACGCGTTGACATTGTTCCGACAATCGGAGACGTCCATCGCATAGAGTTCGTCGAGTAATACAAGTGTACCAAAAATCAACTCGGTCAGATATCGTTAGGTGTCTCATCGGAACACAAATAACTTTAAAAAATGAGTTTAATGGTTTTCATCCAGTGTTTCAAGTTACATGTGTGCCAATTTTTTTTAAGTTATATGTGTTCCGACGAGACACTTAACGATATCCGATCGAGTTGATTTTTTGTGCACTTGTAATGCTTGATGGGCTCTGCGCGGTGAACGTCTCAGATTACCGGAACGATGTCGGCGCGGCACCGAAAAAAAGCCACGGCATGGGGGTATGCAGCACCCCAGGTCCAGCACAACTTTATATGAACTAGCTCATTTTAGAAATGAGTCTTGCACTCAACTCTTTTGTACTCCCACCATCACAAGAAAGTGAGGAAACTAACTAGTTCTTTAATTTTGTCTGAGAAATTTATCTGCAAAGTATATTTATTTTATTCGAAAATTACACATCTTTTTGAAGTGAACTAGAATTTTTTTTGGATGGAGGTAGTAGAAAAAACACCAACAGTGAGTAATGTGTAAGACGTGTATGATATTCGGAAACAATCATTTACATTTGTATGACGTGCATCAAAATTTGGATTTTGTTAACCTCCACCCAATTGGCGAAGGATAGTATGTACTATAATAACAAATAAGTTCGGATATCAATGCATATTTCATGAATATTAATACACTTTTCTCGAATATCTAGACACTTTCTGCTTATTATCCATTTATCCTCCACCTTTTGAAATGAAGTTAGCATTTTCCTTAAAATTTTTACCTTATTTGTCATTATATATTTATATTAGGTGGTGGTTAGCAAAACCATTTATAGATAAACTTTAAAATTTGTTTTCTATTATGTTTTGAGAATTGTACCGTGTGTAATTATAAGCAATAATTCCTCCATCCCAAAGTTTCAGTTCATGTTACTATTTTAACTTGATGAAAAAAAAACTTTATATATTGTGATATATAAGACTTTGTATATGCAATACAGATCATATTTGATAGATCTCAATTAGTTTTATTAGATATTTTTTTTGAAATCTTAAAAAAATATTATAGATTGAAAGATATAGACAATTGAATTTTTTTTTTGAAAAAGTGAAAGTGGACTAAAATTTGGGGATGGAGGGAGTACAAGATAAAATTTAGACTATAGGTACAGAATTATAAATGCAAAATTTAGACTATAGTTTTCCCAAAAATTCTATGTACGGTAACTTTGGTTCAGTGTATTTTGTATCGTTAATTAAGATAACCAAACCGAATCGAACCTTATGTATCAATCAATTGGGGTCGGCTACATGAATTCTATTTGTCCATTGAGCTTTGTCTAAGGTGTATCGTTAATTAAGACGTAGGAGTATTTTGTTTTAGTTAAAGATCCTCAAGTGATTCAACGGTCAAAAGAAATCGAAATAAGGGTATAAAAGAAGAATGTTGATAATTGCAAAAAAAAAATAAACACACAATTTGTTGATGTCGAAAGTTGTAAAGCATCAATTTTTCCAAAACTTTTGGAGTAATGTATAACATTCCTTTAGGCCGAGTTTTCCGTTAGATTTTATGGGAATTCCCATAAAATCACGCACTTGATAAAATCACTCTCTTTCTCATTAGATAAAATCCTAGTGTGATTAAATCACCACCCAATGCATCATTTACCATTTTACCCTTCATTTTCTTTAAGGGACCCCACCATATATAATAAAAATGAATATTTCAAATGAATCTGGGGGCAAAGCCGTAATTTCTTCTTCTGTCATTCCTTCTTCTACAGTAGACTCATTTTATCAAATGAGGTGAAAGGGTGATAAAATCATCTCATTTTATCTAACGAAAAACCCGCCCTTAGTTGATGTATGTGAGGAGAATGACATATCTCATAAAAAGTATAATAAGTCAAAAAATCACTCAGTGAAACACCCCTATGTTTTACCTTGTTCATTTACGGAATCACTATGGTGAAGTGCTCCCAATGAGAACTCGCATGATCTTTAAGAGATTTTTTCTTGCATAATCCATGTGTTCCTGTTAATTTGCATGTATTTCGACTAATAATAGGGATCAATTCCATTGTCCATTAATGGAGACCAATTAAAGTTGAAATTTTGAGAGATGGTAGCCAATTTTTTTTATACTTCTATTTGGATGATTTTTTTTATTTTTTTACCATTCGATATATATTAGTGGGAGAATTAGTGAGTTAGTTCAGAAGGGATCTAGAAGCTATTTATAGCTCTAAACCCCAAATGCCTCTGCCGAGGCTCGAATCTTGGTCTCGCTTATGGAAGAACCAACAGATAACCACTAGGTTACAAACCTTTGATTTTATTTTGATGAATTAGAAAAAGGCAATTATATTTGTATCTGGGAATGTACTAATTAAACCCCATAACAATAATGATAGTGATCTTTTGTTAGAGGGGCCCATCTTTTGGGCGGTTGGGCTGCGCTAGCTCCTTTGCAGTCCAATCGATCCTCATCTCGGCAATTAGTAGTTTAAATTTGTGAAACATTCGTACAAGTCAAATAGTACTACTATCTTATTGGTAAGATCTTTAAGCAAATTTGGATCATGAAAATAATTTTGAATGGTTGTGACTACACAAAAATTGCCTTATGTATAGGGGTGGAAATTTTGGATACGACACAAGAACATGATCCGAACCCGATTCAAAGTTAGCGAATTTGGGTTAGCTATTTCTAAAACGAAACATGAATATGACACAATACGATAACATGAAAAATTAAATAGGTCGGGTTAGGGTTGAGAAAATTCTAACACGAACACGAGATACCACGAGAATTTATGGAAAGACATGATAACCCAGCACGAAGTTAGCGGGTTAGGGTTAGCTATTTCTGACACGACACGATAACACGAAAAACTAAACGGCCATTTTTGATTTCTGACACAAACACGAGATGACACGACGCAAACACAACACAACACGACACGCCACGACACGATGCCCACTCCTACTTATGCAGTCCAGGCAAACTCCTATTACAGCCATCTTCAGTTTAATGTTTGAAATCTCTTACGTGCTATTACCTATTTTGACCTAATAAGTAGAACGTATTTATTTTTCGTTTTTATTTGATTTTTTTTTGCGTTAGTTTCGTGTCAAGTTTTTTTGTATTATTAGTTCTTCTCGACGAGAGGAACCGAAAAAGTAAAAAATTATGATCCAAACTTTTTTTTTAATAAAGACAAAAATAAGTAGTAAGTACTTTTGTTGCTTATTTTTATCTTTTTAAAAAAAAATTGGTTTGGATCATAATGTTTTATTTTTCCGGTTCCTCTCATCAAGAAGAACCAATAATACATAAAAATTTGACACGAAACTAACTAACGCGAAAAAAATTTAAATAAAAACGAAAAACAAATAACCTCTACTAGGCCACAAGGGGCTAAATCTTATATGATTAGCTTACTTTCTCTCGATTTTAATTGGGACTCTTACTATCCGATTCCTTAAATTAATTGAGATGCACCAAACTCGAGTCAAGATAGATTATGGACCATGCTAGAAATGAGTGGCTCTATTTGCTCACACTCTTCACCACCAAACCAACCAACCAACCAAAATAACAGAAAAAATGACCCGAAAGCTGTGGCCTTGCCTCTCTCAATCTGACCATGGCACCGACAATTACCCCCTCCACTTCTCCCCTTTGCTACTTCTACACTAAACCCACTTCAAGATTTGCTTTCAGCTTCAAAATCAGGGCTTCATCACCATCACCATCACCATCACCGTCAACTACCATGGCTGCCGCCGCCGCCAAGGTGGTACCAGCCGTCATTGTCGGCGGCGGAAGGGTCGGTAGGGCGTTGCAAGAAATGGGCGGTGGCGATGATGTGTTGGTGAGGAGAGGGGAATCCGTGCCGTTGGATTTTGCTGGGCCCATATTGGTTTGCACAAGAAACGATGATCTTGAAGCCGTTCTTCAATCTACTCCTCAGTCTCGATGGAGCGGTACTAGTCTACCCACATGTTTGATTACACACAGCAATTCTTGGTATTTATTGTCTAGAAACTGAATAGATTTTGGGCTATTTGGATTCGATTTTCTTGTTATTGTTCTGGGTATTTTGGGATGTGTTTTTGTAGTGGGGTTTACATTTAAAATTTAGGTAGAGTAGAGCAAGTCCCCCCGCGTAAGCCAAATTGCTGCCCAAATGGCAAAGCCATCTTTGGTGTCAAATTTAGCAGCAACCTCAGGTTTTCGAATTCTGTCACATCATCCAGGCCAGTAGTTCTGCTTCGAAATGTGAGATATAAGATGGGTTTAGTCCAATGATTTGGATTTGAGATTGTGCTAAAATGACACCAACCTGGTGCACCATATTGTTAAGCTTTTAGACACTGTAGCAAGTCATAAAATGGCGTTGACAATGTCGTTTTATCGTAGTGCTTAGAGCATTTCCAATCTTATGAGCCTAAATGGCAATGCCAAATGCATTTTTTGGCATCAGGAGTGCCACAAGTCCATTTTGGCAATCTTCATCCAATTAAAGCTGATACGGAGAAGATTAACTAGGGGTAGAGCAATTTTTTTGGGGTCCATTAGGGGATAAAGTTTGGCCCCTAATAACAAAATTTAGCGGAAGATTTTATAAATTGGTGATGGATTTGGCTACCCATTGGCATGAAATGATTGAGAGATGTAGCCTAATCATAGATTTTACAATGGATTTGGCTACCCATTGGAGCCCCTCTTAGGTTGCACTTTCATATCAGGGTGTAGCCACTAGATTATTTCTGCATTTAGACTAAAAGTTTTGCATCAAGTCTTTACATGGAATTTATATGGCTTGATGATATGGAGTATATGGTATGACACTGTTTGGAATTGAATTTCTGTTGTAATGAGAAGCTTAAGCTAACAGTTTTATACGGGCAACTTGTTCAATGATGTTATTTTGATTCACTTTTGTAGAATGGATTGCAACAGTGCTTGTGACATTATTCTTATTCTTGATTTGAATGGCATGATATCTCAGAGCAATATAAATCATGCGACACATTAACTATTTGGGTAGCTGTTGAGTTTTTCTTGCAATGGATTTTAACAATATAGCAGATTTGGTTTTCTTCCAGAATGGAATGCTGGAGCCATGGTTTCATAGTAAAGGTTTGGGTGATGCAGACCAAGTTTTGGCATACTTTGCCATATCAAAACTTGGCGAACCTCCTATTGACGGGAAAACAGATACTAATCCTGAAGGATTAACTGCCGCTTTCGGGAAATGGGCATCTGCAGTGGCAGCAAGATTACATGCTGGAGGCCTTTCTTGCAAGGTAACTGATGAGTTTGTGTCATGGAAGTAATCAAAAATCCGAGACTAGGTTATGGGCACAGTTATGGCTTCAGTTTAGGAGTAACTTAGGATAGTCTAGAGCGCAATGTGCTTTATCGAAGCCTAAGTGTATCTTCAAACACGGTTTTGCAGTAGGACAGTCAATATTGTACTAGATTATATTGGAATTCCATTACATGCCAATGCCAATTCTCTTTTATGTTCACCTATTTGTAGTTTTCTGGTGAGAGAAAAAGAAAGGGATTTGGTCTATGTCTTCCCTTGGTAGTTTACTAGCAAAAGGGAGTGAGTCACATCTCTCTCGGGTCATATACTTTATTATTTATGTGTGTACGTTGTACACACACTTGCGTGTTGGGATTAAATGCGGAAGCACCCAAGCACCGAGATTCAAACACAACCACAATGCAATCAATGGAAAAACGATGAAAAATAAAATGGAGAGAGACACATAAGATTTACGTGGTTTGGCAATAACCTGCCTACTCCACGGTGAGGATCCCGTTCTTCCACTATGAGTAAAATTGTACAAGTACACTTGAGTATGAATATCCCACACCCAACCCCTCATACCCCACTCATACAAGAACTCACTCTCACCAAGTATAAAACTTGACCCTTGCACACAAACTGTTTTTCTTCTCTCTGTATGTCAGTATGTCTACCGAAAAACCTTCCTCATGCCATAATATAAGCCCCCACCAACCCATGCATTAAAAACATAATACATGTTCCAACAAGAAGTTGGAAAGCCACTGGAAAAGGCATACACGGAAATAAAGGAAATGGACCAGCTAACCCAGCTATCACTTCGGTAATCCGAGAGAAAAAAAGAACCTGTGCAAGACAATTAAAAACATTGGAATTAGAACCAATCCCAACATTACGTTGCTCCAAAGTTGTATATCTTCAACTTTTGTGGAGGCCAAATTGAAATTGTGTATGCTACCAACCAAGAGTACGAGGCAGACTTATCTTTAGTGTAGTAATTTCTCGTTAAGAGATTCTTACTTTCTGAAACTTTGTTCACTTTTTTGGTGTTATGTACCAGGTCCTTGACAAGGATGCTTTTCAGAAGCAGATGTTGGAAAAACTTATCTGGATATCGGCATTCATGCTAGTTGGGGCACGTCATGGGGCAAATGTCGGCATTGTTGAGAAGGAATTTCGCACAGAGGTAAATGCAACTACTTAAAGTTTACAAACTGAAAGAAATGATACTGAAAATTCTGTCGTGTTATGATTTTACTTGTTACACATCGGTTAACATTTTTGGAAGGTGTCTACTTGCTTAGTTGGTAACACTTTGGAGGTCGTACTCGAAACTTTGGTTCACAGTGTATGAATTAGAAGCCCTGTGCGTAGGACTTAAACATTACTTTATCTCTAACAAAAACTATTTTTCTGGACAAAAAAAAAAAAAAGCATCTCCGCCACTAATAGCATCTTCGCTATTTAATTTTGTTTCCTTTTCTGGAACAAATTTATTGCTGGGTGGCTGGTTTTTTTGGTACTTGGAACTTGTTTATAGGATCTGGCTTGGATGATCACCTAAGACACCGCTTGTCAAGTTTTGTGTCCTCTCTCTGTGGGAGTCGTCATATTTTTGTTCTATTTATTCTACTGCTTCTGGTTCTTTGTGGTGCTAGTTAGGCAAACATAACCAACTGGAAGTTAAGACTTGATCTACCCTTTCAGGTGTGTAGCCTCATCGCTGAACTAGCATCAGCAGCAGCTGCTGAGAAGGGGATAGCTTTTGAAAATGGTGTGGAAGATCGATTGTGTGCTTATTCACGGGCTGTTGCTCACTTCCCAACAGCGGTTAAGGAGGTAAATATTGTTAATCCCAAAACCAAGGAATAAAATTCCGTTCTGTTTCCATGTCAATAGGAGACCAAAGTGAAAACATTAGCAAAATGGTGGAATTCCCTTGTTTTTGCGGGATGCATATCAAAACACATTGAAACATACTGCACCTCTTGTAAATATTCAACATGGTAACATCGACATTTTCATACATACCCAACATTTTTTCATACTTCTATTATGTTCCAGCAATATATGTTAGATGTTTTTGAAACAGCTACTTTTCCTAGCTGACCGAAATAGCTTACCAACATGAAATTTTGATCCTTTCCAAGGACTAGAGCCTTGACTTGGTGACTGATTTTGTTTTTGACCAAGTACTTTGTTGTATACCTGCAGTTCAAGTGGAGAAATGGTTGGTTCTATTCCCTTTCCGAAAAGGCAATCGCAGAAGGGAAACCGGATCCATGCCCCCTACACACGGCATGGCTAAAAGAACTTAAAGTTGTCTAGAATCGACTTTGTTGTACATTAGGTATCAGAAAGCCCTCTTGAAAAAGTAACTGGCAAATAATTTTGTGAGCACAAAACTCTTTCTTGTACCCTTCGGAATGTGCCCATGCAACTTCAAATCATAATCGAAAATCTGTTGTCATGCATGTTCCCCCTTTTCGACCCTTTTTTATGGTCTAATATTCTATTTTAGATTGTTCCTTAATAAGTACTATTCATTTTAAAATTTTCGTGAGTAAAAGTTGGTAAATATCTCATTTGGCCCTTTTGAGTATTTTTTTTTTTTGAAAAGTTAGTGAAAAAAAGTGTAGCGATGATGTCTGCGTAATGGGTTATTGTGGAAAGTTAGATTGTTTTTAGTGTAAAAGATGATATCTTTATAAAAAGTTGAATTTACGAAGTTTGACATTTAAAAAGAGACGAAAGGAGTATGTTCTTTTGCATTCTGATGGTTCCTGGCTGTATCATAGCCGCAGTCACATGGTCTTGCATGTTAGAAGATGTGTATTGCTGATGAAGAAACTTCTTCCTCTTTTCGGGTTTGATTAACCGATACGTGGAAAACATCAGACGGACAGCGATAATGCATGATTTACTGCTCTTATTGTTATGAGTTAAATGATTCAATTATTGAAGGATGAAGTTCCAAACCCTCTCAGATTACATATGGAAATTACTGCTCTTATCATTATGAGAGAAATGATTCAACAATTGAAGGATGAAGTTTCCAAACCCTCTCAGATTCGAGATAGAACAGAGTAATTGACTCGGATGGTTGAAACCAAAAATTTAGCTGGAATGGTGCAATTGAATCGGTTATTCAACAGAAAACAGGGAAAAAAAGAGTTTCCCATGTTTCCAGTAAGCTTCACCAACCCTAAGATTTCTCAGTGACGGGTCATTGAGAAATCTAGTAACTGTCAAGTATAAATGCAGAAAACAGACAGATCTCTGTGTGTGAGTATGTGCGTGCTCTCTCTCTCTCTCTCTCTCTCTCTCTCTCTCTCTCTCTTCGTAAAGGGACAAAAGGAACTGATCTTGTAGCCTGTATGTGAACCGTGTGATCAAATTCACCATCATTCCAGCCAATAATGATCAGGAGTTGCCTCCCTTCCTGTTGCCACATTCCATTTTTTACGCTCCAGCACTGATGAAAAACACCGGGAAAGCATATGTTGGAAACTTCCTCTAACTTCTTTCTTCAAAGCAGATTAACTCATCCGTAATTCATCTTTGGATGCTCCTCCACATACTCAAATTTCAAACCTCCAAATCTTTGACTACAAGCACGTTGAAGAACGAAGCCATCAATCCTCTCAATAGCCAAGTTAAGCCATGAATGACGCACAAGTTTCCATCAAGAACAATTGATTTCTCTCCTCAAATTTCATAATCAATATCAGTAATGTTCTGCGATGTGGATTGCTTGACCAGCCGTCCTTGTTCATCATAAAGGTCTAAATTCTCACATGGAGAAGGAAAAATGCTTCCAATCACCCGGCCTTGAACAAAAGAACACTGGAAGATACGCTTCTTTTTGTATGTTATTCCGACTGACATGTCCTGAAAAGTGACATTCCTCACAGGGATTTCTTGGCTACCATAGATACGGACCGGGATGCGGACTCCTTGACCACGAATTCCGATGAATTTTATGTTCTCAATGATTGGAAGGGCTTTTGGGTCATATCCTTCGTCCGGGTGTTCGTTGTAGTCTGTTTTTATAACTATCCCAACCCTAACGTTATCTAATGTCAGGTTTTTATAGGTTATATTACGAACATAGCCACCCCTACCGAGGCTGGTCTTAATCCTTACTCCCCTTCTCGAATTCCAGACATGGAGATTCTCCACGGTGATATTTGAGACTCCGCCGGACATTTCACTGCCAATCGACACTCCAGCACTGTTGAGATTGACAGCGAATTTCAGTTAAAAAACATCCAATAAATGGAAAGGTACAGCTTGATAGAAACTCGTGATTATGTGATCTACTACTTTCTGTTGATGCTGTTACCAGCCAAATGCCTTGAAAGTCACGCCATGAAAGCATAACAAGAATACAACGTGGGAATTTGCAAATTTCAAGAAACATGCAAGAATGGAGACAAAGTTCAAAATTCAAGTCCTGGCCATGAAAGTTTGGAAATATTAGGAAATCACCAGGATATCTAAGAAGATGGCAGAACTAAGATCTTATCAGTCATGACTCACCTAGCAACTAGTCTCAACTCTCAAGGAACACCAAAAGGAGAGATTTGAGATCCTCTTCCAACGCATTTTTTCTGAACAAGAACTCAATTTTCCCACTTTGTTGTAAACAAAATTCATGATTGATATTCACACAGACAAATTGACAAATAAGTCGGTACCAAAGCCAGAATCATGCAAGTGCAGGGGAATGCATGTATACAGATGTATGGTTTGAACCTGGATTTTGCGTGCAAAAACCAAACTAATATGCACAAACGGAATTATGATACAGAAGAAAGCGCACCTTACGGTGGAGCGAACAATGAGATTACGAATGAGAATGTTGGCGGAAGGTCGACCATAAGCAATTCCATACTGATCCCAGCCGCTCTTTATTGCAATTCCATCGTCACCAACACTGATATAACTATCTTCTATTACCACATTCTCACATGAATCTGCATGAGTCACCAAAAATATCTGAGTACCAAGTGGTCGAAATATTAAAAAGGAGATGCAAAATGCATGCAACATTCGTTGTCTGCAATGTTGCACAAGTTCGCTGTCCGTCCTGAATCACAGTCTATGCACATTTGTAGTTGAGGCTTCAAGCACCACAAACAAGATTTCAGATCTCCCCAGGAACCGGAAAAGATCGTCCCCAGCTAAAAGCTTAATAACTGACCAGCAGAAAACAAAAAAGAGGGGCAAAATTAACCATATTCGTGCCTCTCCACTTCTTCTTGGGTTTTTCATGTTTACACCATCTTGTGATTTTTTTTACAAAGAGCATAAGTTCAATTTCTTGCACAACAAAGATTGTTAACATCCATTGAATTCAATTTTCAAAGCATTAACATCAGGCTTATCAACTGCACGCAGAGTGCAGTTAAGCAAACAAACCACTAGGCAAGTGTGGCATAAATCTGTTTGCCTGACTATGATAATCCATGGAGGCTCATCAAGCACTCATTGTCAAAGAACACTATAACTCTATAAGTAATGCAGACTTACCAGGATCGATTCCATCAGTGTTAGGGGCCTCGGACAATGGAGCAAGGATGGTAACATTTCTAACAGTGACATTACTGCAATCATAGGGATGGAGCGTCCAGAAAGGAGAATCACGCAAAGTTATGTTGGAAATCTCAATGTCACTCGACCACATGATCTGCACAAGGGGACCCCTCGTGTGGTTAAGAAGTTTCTTTCGATACTTCTCCCACCATGTTTTGCCTTGTCCATTTATGGAACCATTATGCCCTGTCAGCCATATGTAGAACCATTAGAATGAGTTTTCTGTTTTGTAAAACCAAGTATATGAAGCCCACTTCTTTTACAACCACAGTACATTCAAATCAAGTTGTAGTTCAACAAAACTCTTGGCCTGGAATGACTCATCAACACAAATGAAACATGGGTCTAGTTTAGTTTGTAGGAAACGTTCTATCCATGCTAAACATTGACTGGCATACTGCACCCATTAAATAGAAAATGAGTGTTGCCATCTGATGGTCGATGTTTTCCTATATACAGGCATATATCATCAAGTTCCCTATCGAAAGCCATCTAAAACCAATTTACCACTACTCTAGTCCACCACCCAAATTAAGATGTTGTTATTCAAAGAACAAGGAAAAGGCATTTGCACAAATAGTGAATAACGGATGAAGGATTCCCGTGATCTAACCCGTTATAACAACATCCTTGAGATTTTGACCATGGATAAGACTCCCGTAACGAGGCCCAGGGCACTCTCTTCCATACCCATATGACGGCAAAGGAGGCATTAGTGGCCAATACTTCTCATCCTGCCACATGCCATGTAGGAAAAAGTTTACAAAGCATGAATAGTAAAAGAAAAACAGCTATCAGCCTATCACCCAATATTTGGGTGAGTAAATGAGAAATTTTGATCATGTTTATGCATAATGATGCCCAATTCTTGCCAGAGAAACTGCATGACTATGAACTCATACACTGGAAAGGGATGTTTCACCATCAATATTCAGCTGCAAAATAACAGAAAATATGTTCACACGAGAGATTTGCCTTCTTGTTACAAGCCTTTTCCCCATTTTCTTAAGTGTAACTAGTTACCAGCTTACATATAAGACACCAATTAGGAATTTACACAAATATGTAGATTGTAGAACATGCCATCAGTCTGGCATTGAAGTTTGGTGATGGTCATGTTCTATCTTCCAAAAATCAACTTTTCCCATTTCTTTTTTGGTGCGTATGAAGATAACGGCTCTCTTTTTAGCATTTCCAAATCTGGAGATTCCCAAATTTGGCCAAGTACTATGACTTTGACCAAATTCACCCACTTTATGCAATCTCCCTCACAAACTTTGCAAACTTATAACAACAAGGGCAAATCCTAAAAACAGCAATTGACTTGACACTTGTTCTCCTTTTCCTACATTTACAAAGCAGCTAAAAAGAGTCCAGGGTACATGTGTCTCTTTTTTCTTTCTCAAATCCGAAGGTTTCACATTTGCCCAAACATTACAATTTGTTTCCAAATTTACCCACACTGCAATTTTACACAAAAACTTTCCAAATCATAAGACCAATTACTAATCCTAAAAACAGGACGCGAGGTTTCCTCCTTCTGAATTCCTACATTTTGTAACCAGCTTAACATAGTCCAGGAAAATGTATAGACGTGCAGATATGCATATAGACATCCATACATACATCCATATATATAACACCTATTTTGGTGTGAATGTCAATCTTGAAGCTGGCTCACATTTTAGTTTCCTAAACTACCCCTTTCACTGCCTCCCATAATTTTCCTCTCCCCTCTTTTCTACTTTCACATCTCACATTTCAATATAGATTAATCTCAATTAAAGATTTTCCAGACTCCATCTTTTGCATAATACAATTTGCACATGCATCGCGAATACCTACAAATAAAATCGAGCCAAAAAAGAGAGATATAGAATGGTTTAACGCACATCGATTCCGAGTATAACAGCATTCTCAGCCAGAAACAAAGTCATGTGGCTCGTGAGATTAAACGGCGCCGTAAGCCAATACCCAGGCTGCACATTAAGCTGACCACCCCCTCTCCTTTTGATTTCCATTACTGCCCTCTCGAACGCCTCCGTATTTACCGTCACGCCATCGCCTACAGCGCCGAAATCGCTCAAATTGAAAGCCACATGCCGGAGCTTCGGAATGGGCCTCGGTGGCGGGGCCCACCGGCGGCGGAGCAAGAGTCGATCCACGGCGTTGCGTTGCCATAAGATGACGAGAGCGAATAAGAAGGTCCAGAGGAGGGTGAGGAGGGTTTGGTGGGAGGAGAGGAGGAATGTGATCCAACGGTTGTGATCGAATCTGCGGTGGTGGTGGTGGTGGTTGTGGAGTCTGGATGGAGTTTCTGCCATGGTGACAGCGGAGTGAGGGAGGGTAGGGTTTGGCGATTGTGAAGGAATGAGATTTGGAGAGGTGGGGAGAGTGGTGGCCGGTGGGAATCCGGAGTTTATACAGTAGAGAGAGAGAGAGAGAGAGAGAGAGAGAGAGAGAGAACTTTAATAACTGAGGAGATGAACTGAACAAGGGAAGAATTTTTTGGGAGAATTTCAAAAAACAACCCTAAACTTATGCATAAATGTCTCATAAATATCTGAACTTAATGTTATTTCAATTAGACACATGAACTAATCATCCGTTATTAAATTACCATCTGGTGTCAATTTCCGTCCATTTACTAACGGAAATTGCACACGTTGCATGTTTGAATGTTGAGACGGCGTTTTGGTCGCAAAGATGGCATTTTAGTTGCTGAGATGGCATCTCTCTTCTCCAAACATGTCATGTGTGCATTTTCTGTTAGTAAATGGACGGAAATTGATACCGGGTACCCAATTTAATAATGGTTGATTAGTTCGACTGTCTAATTGAAATACATTTAAATTCAAGTATTTATGGGAGGTGTAGGTTTAGTTTTTTTTTAAAAAAAATTCCCTTGTTTTCCCCTATTATTAAACCGGTCTTCTTTTCATGTTTTTAATATAAAAAACACCAATGGTGAAGGTCAAAGCGAGAATGTGAAAGCATGAGATAAAAAAAATGATATTGGCACTTCTCAAATTGTTTAATAGCACTTGAAAAAGGGAATGCTAATATCAAATCCCCTTGGAGAAAATAGAAAATACAATGTATACATAAAACTCCAAAAACTCTAAAATATTTTAACAATTGGTTAGCAAAACATAGTCAATAATCGTTGAATATGCAGGGATTTCAAGATTCCTTCTGTTAAAAAATATGGAGATACCAGTAGGTATTCGAGAAGACACTTCAGCTACATTGATTATTCTTTCTTTCTTTTATTTTTAACTTGTATGTTCTCAATTAATACGAAATCAGACTCAATGGACAGTATAATTAAACAATGCCTCTTTCAGAAAAATTAGATCAAAAGGATAACATAACTGGAACACAATTAAAATGAGCCTCTCAATCCAAGTTTGAGTGAAACAGCACAATTCAGCATAGCTACATGGCTTCTTTCGAAGGCGTTCGTCCCCAGTTTCCCGGTTATAATTAGACCCTCTGCTAGTAGACGAACGGTAGGATTAGTTTTCCAAAAATTAGTCCAGGTGAACGTAAATAAATATGAACATTCTAGCAATTGTTAAACGCCAAAAAAAGGGTGACTAGTAGGAAAATTATCGACAGACGACACACGTACTGGTCTCAACCAGTGACATCTTAGAGTAACTTCAAATAATCAGATCCAGTTCAGAAGAATATCTTTCATGTCACCATTTAAGAAAATTTATTTTCCCACCCCCTGACACACACACACACCCCCTCCCGGCCCCACCCACTTACCACTTATACCCCCCACCCCACCCAAACATTTGACACGTCCCCCTTTTGTTTTTTATAAAACTCATTTCTTAATTCTTTAATTATTTATTTATCCTCTCCTTTAATTAATTAATTAATTTATACTCATGCTGCCCATTTTAAATGCCCTCTACGTAAAGTCGTGCCATTTTAATTTTAAAAGAAAATATATTTATAGATATTTTTTTTCAAAACTTTTTACACCATTCCAAAGTACTCATTGAGATCTTTTGAAAGGTACCAAAAAAATTGAAAAATTAATTCCAAAAGTATTTTATTTTTTAAAATCAAACTTGCACGGTCTCCCATAGGGAACATTTAAATTGGGACGAAGGGAGTATTGTTTATATTAATTCATTTCTTTTATTTAATTATTTATTTATCTCTT
>JAXBDA010004453.1:0-28896 GCA_036023075.1 Gaultheria prostrata | reverse complement strand
GGTCGTCCATCTTCTAATCTAAATTATTTTAGCAGATTGTGGTGGTCAATTTTTCAAATCCCATAAACTACCACAATATAGGGATCGAAAAATATAATATATTCACTACATACAGATACAAAGGAAGAGAGATGGAAGAAGGAAAATACTAGGGGCCAAGAAACTACAAATGATGCACGTACGTCGGTTTGCACGGGGAGCCGTCGCAACTTGGTTGTGCTAGGGTTTGGGTGGGCTGTCTTTTTTTTCCTTCTTCCGTTAACAGACTGACAGAGGAGAAAAATAAAACAAATTTGGAGTGCCTGAAGTAAAATTGAAATTTGTAAAAGGGTAGTTTTGGAAAATTACTATAATTTGGAGCCCCTCCATCAATTTTTGGAGTGCTATTATCAATTTCCTTAAAAAACTAAATGCAATAATGTAGGAGAGAAAATAAAGAGTAAGGGAAGAGAGAAATCAAACGCAAAGATTTATAGTGGTTCGGTCAACAAATTCACGGCGTAGTCCACTCTCCAAGTATCCAACTCGAGATTTACTGCACTATCTACAATAGTAACACCTTCTAGCTTCGCGGGTGTTAGAGAAACCTTTACAACGACCAATCTATCCCCAATCGCTCCAACTATTTTTGACTCCGGTGTTAGTCTCACCTAACCACCAAGTGATTTTCTATCTAAAACCACTCATAAAAAGATAACTTCTCAAAAGTTATATACAAGGGGACATGTACACTCCCTTTTACAATGAAATCTAAGAAATTAAACACTCTTAAAAGTGTAGATAAAAACAATCTGAAGCTCTATTTTTTCCTCTCAATAACCAATGAACTTTGTGGCTCAATATTAATGCCTTTTTTTTCTCTCCAATTCTCTCCCTTCTTTGTTGCAACTTCTGATCCTTTTACTGTTCAAGAATATAGCCGTTAGTCATAAAAGACTCCTTCATTCTTTCTTTTCGTGCGTGCTTCCATAGTAGTCCTTCTTGATTTGAATCCAATGAATTCTCCTTCTAAAATCCATATCTATTCCTTTTCCTGTAAGACCATTTTATGGCCGTTAGAAACCAAATAAGAGGCAAGGCAAGTTTTCCTTTTTATCCTTTGTGGCATGTGCATGCTACTCCCTTAATTTCCTTCTTCCATTAGCAACTCAATCTTTCACTTTTCAAAGCTTAATATTCACTTCCCCAAAGAAGGCTTGTAGCCAATCAAAAATTATAGAAGATTTGTCCTTAATCTCCATCCCTTTAATTGAAATCATGACTATTGGAGATAATGACTTGTTGTAGAATCTCTTCATTATAATTCAACCAAAATCCTACAAAATAAACAATTATTCAAATGAGTACCAATATCACAATATTAAATTATATTTCTCATTTAATCAAATCAGTTTTGTTATCATCAAAAGCAATTAAGTATTCAGAGAAACCTTTGGGCTAACAATGCATATGCATAAACACAATTGTTGTTTTAACAAGGTGTTCAACTAAGTAATGTTGATTTTTTGTGATTTTGTTGATGTTCCAAACTTTCATTATGGGATACATGTCCTTGTTTTGCTTATTGGTTTAGGGTTTGAAGCTGCTGAAGGCAAGTTTGCAGTCAAAGACAGTTCTCACAAGCGTGTTCCTCGAAAACACCGTAGTGGAATCACCACCGAAGCTTCAATATTGGTAAGGATCTGAGGGTTGAGGGGCTCCCACATCGCCATCCAAATCTCCAAATGGGTGCCCGGATTCGCTTGGTAGATATTGGAATTGATTGACAAAGCCCATTATATTTTGATGAAGGTTCTCCTGGTGGTTTTTGTATTTTGCATGTTTTTTGTTTTTCCAGTTTTGTTTTATTGGGTGGCGATGGAGGGCATCTCGGTGTTTTGCCCAAACTATGTTTTACAAACTTAATTACTTGCAGATTGGAAGTTGCAATTACTGTCATTATGTGTCGTATGATTTTGTGGCTGTAGTTAATATTGAGATAACCAATGGTACAATTTTAAGTGTGTCAAACATGACTAATTGTATGGTTTCATATAGTTAAAAGCTATTACCGAGCCAGGTTCCTCCCATCTATGTGTTCCTAGTCGGACCTAAACGGATGAATAAAGAAGTTCGCCCGGATAAACTTCAAGAGCTCTTGCTTAAAGATTGAAGTAGCAGAGTTATGTCGCATGACGAACCATGCCCTTTTAAGTTTAGGTAACCTAGTGTGGCAGTAGCACAATGCCACAATCGTGAACACTCTAGCTAGTTGACTAGCTAAGTTTAATTAGCTTGTGAAATTTAGTGATAAAAAATTGTAACACAAAGTAGTATCTAAGAGCGGAGCCCGGTAGAACTTGATAGGTAATTAATGGACCAATTTTGCCAGTCCATTGGATTAGTTTTTTTTTTTTGCATATTCAATAGGCAAAATATAAATCACTCATATTAATGATTTTTTCATAGTGGCAATTGAAAATAGTCGGACATTCTATTTTGGGGTGTGTGATGTTCAGATGTTCCAAAAAAAATATTGGGCTGTATGCTAGTATCTTTTACTAGTTGATGAGGAGTGATGTAGAGGGTTCTAAATCGGAAATTAGTTGGCCCCAGTAGATTAGTAATAGGATGGAGTAAATAATACTATAAGCAGGGGTGAGTATTGTGTTGCGTCATGTTGTGTTCGTGTCACGTCATTATGTACGTGTTTCGTGTTTTTTCGGATTTGTGTCAAAACAATTATCAACATAAGCATGTCAAATTTAAATCTTGACACTAACCCAACTTATTTAAAACAGTGTCGTGTTCTGGTTGTCACTGTTGATTAAGACCCTTATTTATTTATTTTAACATATATAAAATATCATATATATACTTGGCAATGTTGCGTTTGAACAACCGATGTACATCTAACCAATGGCAGAACCAGAAATCTAATCTGCCCTGGGTTAATTCATATAAAAAAAGTTTTTTTATATGGGCTAACCCATACTATTTTTTTTTTTGACAAAAATTTTACATGTAAGTTTTACATGTTTTTTGACCTTACCCGGGGCTAAAGCCCACCCCACACATAGGGTGGCTTCGCCCTTACATCTAACCAAACCAAACCAAACCGAACCATATTTCCTACTTAACTTCTTTTCTTGCAACACTCATACCTGAATAACTTCTGCTTATGTTATGTGATACATAATGCAGCATTCGAGAATACAATTCCTCTGTTTTCAACCATAGCCGTGAAACAGAGTACTCTCTCATACCGAGAAGAAAGGCAAATAATTGTCATTGGGAAGGCAATTTAGGAATGTAATAAGTCCATAGCTGTCTGTCCCTTCCAATTCTCCCTTTAACAAAGCTTCAAAATATTGTCATGGATTCTGATAACCTCTCATCACATCTTTCTGTCACTTCAAATTTCGAAGATGGACCATCATAGATTCGTTAATAAAAGATGCCTCTAAATTATGTAGAAAAGATGCCTCTAAAATTTTTTACTCCAGTGGTAATATTTACATTTTCCCAAGCAGTCCAAAATATTTTGATAGAAGAAAAAGACCAAAATACCATTTTCCCACATAGTAATTTTTGCACTTTTTTTTTTTAATCTGCGTGAAATTATCATCTTAACTTTTCATTAGTTCACTTTTATGCATATGAGCTTTTTTTTTTTATAGCCGAGCCGTGCTTTAGTGTGTTGAATATGACTCGTCATTAGTTCACTTTTATGCATATGAGCTAAGTTTTTTGTATAGCCGAGCCGTGCTTTAGTGTGTTGTATATGACTTGTTTACTACATGAACCTAAAATTAAAGTTCGAGCTCGGCTTGATTAATAAACGAGTTGAGTCGAGCCTCATGCTCAACATGAGCAGTTCGGGTTCGTTTGCATCTCTTAGAAACCTCTCCAAATGCCATGGCAATGTGCTAAGAAAATGTAATAAGTGGATAGTTGATACGGGACTTTTCCCCGACTTTAATTAAATAGGACGACGGGTTTGGTCTCCAAAAACTAATTGAGGTGAGCATAATTAAGCTGACCCAAACACTATAACTTTATGCATAAGATACAATACAGTATTTTATGATTTCTTCTCCCAAAAAGACTCTTTAATTGAGTCCTATTGGCTAAGGTGACTAATCAAGATCCTTTTTTCTCATTCCAAGAAGCTGCATACTCGGCTCAAAAAACAAAAACAAAAAAGAGAGAGAGAGAGAGAGGTGTGTGCTCACTTAGCTATTTTGTCATTGGTACACTGTAAGAATTACGATTAGGGATGGCAATTCCACCCAAAACCAATGGATATCCAAACCAAACCGACCCTATCAGGAGGGAGGTTTTTTTTATTTTTTCCTACCCATGGGGCGGGTTTGGTTTTCGAAACATGATACCCGGCGGGTTTGGATTTGGGTTTGGTCTTAGCAAGTATTCGGTCAAACCCATACCCAAACCCAAACCGAATCCAAACCGCTCCATATAATATTACTTATAGATTATGTTGTTGGTTCCTACTTTTTAAAAAAAAGTTCTTTGACGTTTTCTCGTTGGTGTGGGTTAAACACATTAAAAAAAGTTTATTATTTAGTTATTTCCTTTGATTATGTTGGAATTTGGGTGTTTAATGGTAAAATATTATGGCATGTTACTTTATTATTTTAATATATAATATTTTTCCTTCACATGTTCATTAATAGAACGAATACTAATGCGGGTTTGGTGCAGTTCGGATAAAATCCAAACCCATATGGTTTGGTTATGGTCCACTAAAAATCATACCCATCGGATATTGGTTTGAATTTGGGTATAGATAAATATTTTGGGTTTAGGTATGGTAATAGCAAAACCCAAACCAAACCGATCCATTGCCATCCCTAATTACGATTCCCTCCATCTCCACGTAGCCAGAAATGATGGTAATTGGGAACGATGGTACAAATTCACCTATGGCAATGTTATAATTAAGGATCTTCCGGAGTACCAAAAATAAAAAATGTTATAATTAAAGGTGAGTTTTCCATAAAACCCGTCTATACTTTATGAACTTTAGACAAGTTTTTTAGATTTTTAGTTGATATAGGTAAAGAAAACATATCTCGAAATCCAAAGTAGCCTTAGAAGACATGAGGAAAGAGGGAGGGAAAATGAATGAAGTTGATGAATCTAGGTAATTATTCAGTGGTGGTGAGTGGTGACTTTAGCCACTTAACAACAGAGTAGTCAATTGCTTGTCGGCTAATATGAAAAAAAAATACTCCTATATAATATGAGACGGGCCTATCTAAATGTTTGGAGTAACAACAATCATGTAGAATTGATACCTATTCTGAAAATCTACCGATGAATATTTATTTTTTGAGTCTATTTTTAGGTATATTTGTAGAAGTATGCATTATCACCTTTCCTGGTTAAATAATGAATGTCAAAGTGTAGTACTATCTCATTGTATAGTGCAATACGAAAATATTTCACATTGATGGTCATAGCATGCTCCCAGTATAGTAAATTTTTGAATCCGTCACTATTGTGAATACGTCATAAGAAACACTTTATATAGATATGCCAAGTTTCCCTATTTGTCTAAACGGATAGTGGGCTAAATTAAACCCAAACAATATGAATTTTGAGATATGTAATTTTTCTCATATACATTGATTAAAAGTCCAATCAGAGCTTCGAATTCATTGGTGGCGGCACTCTTCTTGTGGTGTCATATGCCATATCGTGAGTTCGAGCCTGGGTACTCTCTCACCCATCAATTGAAAGTCCAAATAACAAAAACAATTTGTCTAAAAATTGAAAAAATATAATTGACTTTTTAAGAGAAACTTAGCCATAGTATTTCTTTTTTTCTTTTGTTAAAGATTAAAGTTGGCCACACAGGGATGGCTATCCCACATATTCCACAAAAAGCATTGAACCAGTACTCATCGGTAGTTGCATTGTCGGTGTTATTTTTTACTGTTGTGCATGTCAATAATGTAATTAGGGGACCCAGTGTCAGTTCAAAATGACACAACTAGTCTCCTTTACTACTTTCCAATTTTCTATCTATCGATGGTTTGCTCTACTTCACAAATGAAACAAAAAATTATCATTCGTGCTCCTTTTTTTTTTAATTCACGTGTAATTATCATTTTATATTTTCATTAATTTAATTTTTCACATATCAAGTGACAATGTAATAAATTTACAGGAATAAAAATAAAATTAGGGGAGTGTGAATCATAAAAAGAAGAGTGCAAAAATCAATGCTCAAAAAAAATAAATTGTACAACACCACACAAATTACATGTACCAAAGGCACAATAACAATTTTTTTGTTAACAGTTTACACACACATATAGCACCGCCATATACATTAATCTGCAATCTAGTCTTCCAAGTACGAGCAATTTGGGACTCTTGGGCCTTGTTTAATTGCAAAATTAAAGAGGATGAGATTATAATTTGGGGACACAAGGGCAAACGTATTTCTTAATACTCTTTATTCCCGTGTTTGATTCACCTTGACCACAAGACTGGACAAATGTGGATTAATAATTAATAGTTCAGTTGGACATGACTCTTGCATCTCATTAGGAGATCAGGAGTTCAAATCTCCCCGCCTGCGAGCAGGGGCTTTTCCTTTCTTTGTTTCTACCCTGTAACGGGCTTATTTCTCGTATTGGTTAAGTTGTTGGGCTTAGTTGTCCCGTGGACTCTCACATGTAGTGTCCCGAGTTGGTACTTTGTACTTCATATGTGATGTAATTGATCTCTCTTCTACCGATTGACAAAAAAAAAAAAAAACTAATACATGGGGAGGGGTGGTATTAGCTAGTCCTCCTCCCCTGGATTATTATAAAACGGTTAATTGTTCTAGAGTCCAGAAGTGAAACTTATTGAGCCATTTAGTCCATGCTAAAATTTTACAAGTTCTAACGTCCATTAATTTTATTATTATTATTTTTTTAGGATTTAGGCACTTTCAAATGGTACCCTAGGATTTAGGTTTTAGGATGCACTTTCCTATAGTGTTTAAGATTTTAGGCACTTTCATAGGGTACCCTAAGATTTTAGGCACTTTCATAGGGTATCCTAGGATTTTAGGCACTTTCATAGGGTACAAACTTTTTTTTTGGTAAGGTTAAAAAAAAAAAAAAAAAGATACTAGCGTGAGCATTGAATAAGTTATAAATTTGTTTGGTGGATTAATGGGGCTACAAATCCTTTGCCAATGACTTTTGAACAAGTCGCCTATTATAAAATTGAATGGACAGTTTTTATTGATATAAACAAAACAAAGCCCTAGCATGTCTTCAATTTGTGACTAAGAAACCTAATTAAATCAGGAAAATATGCATAAAAAAGAAACCTAGATTGACTAGGAAACGTGAATAATATAACTTAGACTAAACTGGAACACAATAATAAATCTTGAAAATATGGTAACATAATATTTCTTAATACTATACTAACATTCATTGATGTGTCAGACTTCATCTCACATCGCTTAACCAATTGATTTTAGGTTGGAACTCTCAAAATAATCTAACATGGTATCCAAGCTAGGTCATCTAACATGGTATTAAAGCTAGATATTGGGTGGCCTCATCCCATATAGTCAAGTCTCCGTCACCCGAGTCAAATTGTCTCGTCTCCTCAATTCGTACCTCCACGTGCATCATGGCTGCACGTGAGGGGTAATATTAGACTTTATCACATATCGCTAATCTAAGCCACCCAGACTTGGTTAATATAGTCTAGAGGTTACTCCACTTATTATCAATTAGATTTATGTTAGAATCCTCCAAGATATCTAATGCTCCCTCCTCATCCAACTGTCAAAAATAATCTTCATCATATTTATCCAACTCTAACCAAACACAATACAACTAATCGCAGTATTTATGAAATCCTCTCTTATTCATGGGCCCCACTTGACCCTTCTATCATCATCATTAATCTCATCTTATCCAATATCTCCCAAAAATAATTTGATACCCATTAAAATTAGCTAGCGAGGACAATTAAAGCTAGGAGGGAAAAGTATGTAGGGAAGAGTCATATAATTGTTGCTTCCTCGTACAAGTGCAGTACCCCACACTTGACATTATTTGACACCAATCAGACAATCACTTTCCTTGAGTGGGCTTTATTTACCAGTATGACCTGATAAACATATATGAAGGGTTGAGAAAATCTTTCTTCAAGAGCAAGAAAAACTTCATTTAAATACTGAAAAGATGTTAATGAAACAATTGAAGAATGAAGAGAGAATCATATCTATGGATACAAGTGGGATACTTAAATATTAGTCCAAGTTTCTAATCTTGCTTAGGTATTCATCCTAGTTGATACTATATAAAATTACGTTTAAGTCATAAATTTTATATAAATCCAAAAATACCCCTTAAAACAACTCACTCATACGCGTCTCTTAATTTCTCTCAACTTCTCTCTTATGTTTCAAATCTTCTTCTCTCCTAATCTTTCTATTATTTCTAATCTTCCTTCTCAAATTTTGTCCCCCTTAATGCTTAAAACAAAATTTAAAAATTCTTATTTAACATAATGTTATTATAGGATCTGCGGTTTCTTCCAGGGATGGGGCCAGTAAGGGCAGTCGCCCCTGCAAAGAAAAAAAAAACCTCTAGTATTTTATAAGGAAAAAATTGTTATGAATTATATAGGTTCGCCCTCGTAAAGTGTTTTTTTTTAAAAAAAATTCACCCCATGCATGGAGAATTTTTTTGGTTCCGTCCCTGGTTTTTTCAACTAAAGGCGCATCTTGAAATTCCTCCTCTGAATATGGAAAGAAGTGGGTCAAGGGACCCTACTAGAAGTTATGAAATTTTTCTAAGAATAAAATTAAATTTATCTTGATATTTTACATATTTAACTCCACATGCATTGAAATTTTAACAAAACCAAAAACGAATTAGGTACCCCTCTATATATTTGACCCCACTGTGTATTCTGACTCGGCCGTACCTCGGCTGTAGCAAGTAGCAACATATAGGCACACGATCAGAACGAATTTAATTTGTTCACATTACCATCCTTCCTATTGATTGAGATAGTGTGAAACCCACAAAAAAGTGATCTCATTCTTTAATTCAATAATACTTTACTGGAAAATGTTAAGGTACACGATCTTCATAAATAAAAAAATTGGCTCCTTTTACGAATTTTTTTCCCTTGGAGTGATATTCATATATTATAATGGAAAAATACTCTTAATGCTAATAGGAATCTAAGTAACTAAAGAATAAGACGTTTCCTAACATACAACCCTAATTGATCACAATCCTAATGAAAATAACAGAACAATATCCACTCAAATAAAGAAATGAAAATTTTCTAAGCTTACAGTCAAAATCTAGTTTTACAATTATAAGTGTAAAGCATAAAAGAAAATTTTCCAATGTTGTCCCACATCAAAAATAATAATAATAATAATAAATAAAAGTTGATGCTTTCTCTTTCTCTACTTTTCTTGGTTTTTCTTCTTGGTGAAGGTTTGCTTTCGGTACTCCACTAACGACTGGCAATCCCACCATATTTTTGTTTGGCAGTGACTACCATTATGGATATCCTATTTTCCTTACTGATAAAAGACTAATTAAAGTCATTACTTTTTGCTCATTAATTTTTGATGGGGATAATCATTTTAGAATAATATGAAGTGTTATTTGGGAACAAAAAGGGGGACAGAAGTAAGTATGGTTTTGTAAGAAATTAACTTGATCGGATATTTGTAGCTATGCTAGCAATTCACATTTGTACAGGACTTGGTCGTCTCTCTCTATTTAGGTCTAGAAACAACCAGAGGGTGTTCTCAAGTCATTCCCATCACCTTAAATCCAGTGTGTATCGGTCTGATTTCAAAATAAAAAATCTAGGAACAGAGTGACAATGGCAACAACCTCCTCCGAAACCAAGGTGAGCTTAAAACTCCTCATTGACACCAAGGCCAAAAGAGTACTTTTCGCAGAAGCAGGGAAAGACTTTGTCGATTTCCTCTTCAACATTCTCCATTTGCCCGTCGGAGTCGTGGTCAGGCTCCTCGCAGAGCAAACCATGGTGGGCACTTTGGGAAACCTCTACGAAAGCATCCAAAACCTGAGCGAAACATACTTTCAATCTAACGAAACCAAAGACTATGTCCTGAAACCAAAAGCTCCATTCTCTGCTAGACAAGTTCCCCTCTTATCAATTGAAGGCGGCACATCATCAGCTAAAACATATTACACTTGCAAGAACTACAATGGCCATCTATATGTCACGGAAAATGCCAGTGCCGTTTGTCCTAATTGCAATAGTAGTTTATCCAGGGAGATGCAGTATGTTGCGCCGAATGAAGTGGAGGGAAGTTTTGTGAAGGGGGTGGCGACTTATATGGTAACGGATGATTTGGTGGTGACTCCTCTGTCTACTGCAGCTATCATTACTATGTTCGATAGATTTAATATCAAGGACATTGGTGCAGTTGAGGAAAGGGTGGTTGATATGGGGATGCCTGAGGTATGAAAATCATCCACTCCATCTGTTCTTTTTCATTTATTCATTTTCAAGAGTCAAACTTCTAACGGGAACATATATAAGAACTGCACTTCAAAAGTTATAAATTTCTAAAATTACACGTCTCGACCATATATATTGGAATAATTAATAGTTTGAATTTATGCAAAATCTTTAATTTAACCCATAAGAGTCACAACTGTTTTCCATAAAGAAGTCACCTTTTTTCTTTTTTTTTACTTTTTCTGATTTGTATTTATTCAATTTTTTTTTTGCGTGCATTAATTTTGCGGCAACATCTTGTCGAGAGGAATAAAAAAAGTAAAAAATTATGGCCGAAACTCAATTTTTTTTTAAAAATCCAAGGAAAAGTCCCCAAAGCCAACTGTTCCTGCTGGGTAAGAATTCTTGGATTCAGTAATGAAATATTACGTCCCCGTGTTAAACGACTTGCTCACTTACATCGGTGTTAGCCCAGATAGCAACATAAGAGGAGGGTGAATTGTGTATCTCAATGATAGTGCGGAATTAAAAAACTAAATGCAATAATATAGGACAGAAAATAATGAGTAAGGGAAGAGATAAATCAAACGCAAGGATTTATAGTGGTTTAATTGAAATCATGACTATTGGAGATAATGACTTGTTGTAGAATCTCTTCATTATAATTCAACCAAAATCCTACAAAATAAACAATTATTCAAATGAGTGCCAATATCACAATATTAAATTATATTTCTCATTTAATCAAATCAGTTTTGTTATCATCAAAGTCAATTAAGTATTCAGAGAAACCTTTGGGCTAACAATGCATATGCATAAACACTACTGTTGTTTTAACCAGGTGTTCAACTAAGTAATGTTGATTTTTTGTGATTTTGTTGATGTTCCAAACTTTCATTATGGGATGTACATGTCCTTGTTTTGCTTATTGGTTTAGGGTTTGAAGCTGCTGAAGGCAAGTTTGCAGTCAAAAACAGTTCTCACAAGCGTGTTCCTCGAAAACACCGCAGTGGAATCACCACCGAAGCTTCAATATTGGTAAGGATCTGAGGGTTGAGCGGCTCCCACATCTCCATCCAAATCTCCAATTGGGTGCCCGGATTCGCTTGGTAGATATTGGAATTGATTGACAATGCCCATTATATTTTGATGAACGTTCTCCTGGTGGTTTTTGTATTTTGCACGTTTTTTGTTTTTCCAGTTTTGTTTTATTGGGTGGTGATGGACGGCATCTCGTGCTTTTCCCAAACTATGTTTTACAAACTTAAATACTTGCAGATTGGAAATTGCAAATTATGGTCTATTCTCTTCTATTACTGTCATTATGTGTTGTATGATTTTGTGGCTGTACTGTTCTAATTAATATTGAGATAACCAATGGTACAATTTTAATTGTGTCAAACATGACTAATTGTTTGGTTTCATATAGTTAAAAGCTATTCCCGAGCCAGGTTCCTTCCATCCATGTGTTCCTAATCGGACCTAAACGGATGAATAAAGAAGTTCGCCCGGATAAACTTCAAGAGCTCTTACTTAAAGATTGAAATAGTAGAGTTATGTCCCATGAAGAAACGTGCCCTTTTAAGTTTAGGTAACCTAGTGTGGCACTAGCACAATGCCACAATCGCGAACACTCTAGCTAGTTGACTAGCTAAGTTTAATTAGCTGGTGAAATTTAGTGAAAAAAAATTGTAACTGCAAGCAGTATCTAAGAGCGGGGCCCAGTAGAACTTGATAGGTAATTAGGGCATCCCAACAAACTCCCTAAATTGGCTCTCATCCCTATTTTAGGGAGCCAAACTCCAAAGTTAGGTCCAAGAGACTCCCTAAACTCCTCCCTAAAATACAATAATGAATAGTACCTCCCTAAAATCCCTCCATTTAGGGAGGCACTATTCACTCCCTGCCCATTTTTTTTATTCTTTCTCTCTCTCTCCTTGCCCTCTTTGCCGGCTGCTTTTTCTTTTCTTTTTTTCTTTTTTTATTCTCTCTCTCTTGTCTCTCTTTTTTCTCCCATATATTATATTTTATTAAAAATAGGGAGGGTAATAGGGAGTATTGTTGGAGTGTTGATAGAAAAAATGTCAAGTTATAATAGATATATGTACTGTACACTGCCTAATTTACCAACTCATTGTTGGGCTTGCTCTTAATGGACCAATTTTGCCATTGGACTTGTTTTTTTGCATATCCAATAGGCAAAATGTAAATCACTCACATTAATGAATTTTTCATACTGGCAATTGGAAATAGTCGGACATTCTATTTTGGGCTGTATATGATTTTCCGATGTTCCCAAAAAATATTGGGCTGTATATGCTAGTATCTTTTACTGGTTGATGAGGAGTGATGTAGAGGGTTCTAAATCGCAAGTTAGTTGGCCGCAGTAGATTTGTAATAGGACAGAGTAAATATTACTATAAGCAGGGGTGAGTAATATACTAATATGTGTTGTGTGATGTTGTGTTCGTGTCATGTCATTACGTGTTTCGTGTTTTCTCGGATTTGTATCAAAACAATTATATATCAACATAAGCATGTCAAATTAAAATCTCGACACTGACCCACAGTAACCCAACTTATTTAAAACAGTGTCGTTCTGAATGTCACTCTTAAGACCCTTATTTGTTTTTTCTAACATATACAAAAAATTATGTATACACTTGGCAATGTTGCGTTTGAACAACCTATGTAACATTTAACCAAACCAAACTAAACCAAACCGAACAACATTTCCTACTTAACTTCTTTTCTTGCAACACTCATACCTGAATAACTTCTGCTTATGTTATGTGATACAAAATGCAGCATTTGAGAAGCAATTGGGTATAAAATTCCTCTGTTTTCAACCATAACCGTAAAACAGAGTACTCTCTCTCATACCGAGAAGAAAGCTAAATAATTGTCATTGGCAAGGCAATTTAATTAAGAATGTAACAAGTCCATAGCTGTCTGTCCCTTCCCTTTGTTTTCCGGGTAGTAATTTTTGCACTTTTTATATTTTTTATTTTATCTACGTGAAATCATCATCTTACCTTTTCATTAATTCACTTTTTCACACGTCAAAGGATAATGCGATTATTTCACATGAATAAAATATAAAACTCTCATCCAGAGGATTAAGGAAGAGGTAATCAATCTTTGCGTTTGATGACAATTGCGCACAAGGAGCGCAATCTGAGCCCATTACACCAAAACAATTCAGATCATAGAAGGAAATTATAATTACAAATTACGTAATCGAGTTTCATTTTGTTTGGTATGTGATTTATTAACTAACAATGGATAAAATGATGGGACAAATTGCATCAACAAGATCTAAAAACATTGATAAGTAAATCATAATCAACCAAATTTAACTCATTTTCCATCCCCTTTCATCTACTTTTTCCAAAAACTAAGAAAATAAGCTAGGAAACCAATGGCTCCTTAAAACACATTAAGGAGCGGTGAAATAACATGAAATTGCAATACGAGCAAAGTAACATTTTGCAACCGGAGTCTTCGGATCACCGCTTACTATTACATACAATTTTTTCATCCAACATAATAGGAACATGAGAGAATAAATTCAATCTCGTAAGACAACGGAGAAAAATACAATTTATAATTAGGGTCACCAACAAATAACAAGGTCATAGGTTCAAGCAACACAAATATGAAGAAAATTTACCAAGGCAGTACAAATTACTTACTAAACTAAAGGGTGGATTGAGATATCTCTTGAATTTAACCCCCCCAAAAAAATTCTACTATTATCTTACAAAATAGTAGCATTTTTTTTAAATCGTTGTGCTAGCAGTCACCACCATTCTGGATCTAAACGAGCAACAAATACTTGCTGCAAAATTTAAATTTCATGTACTTTGGAAATTATATCAAAGTAAATACAAATTCACATTTACAATAAGCTCAACTAATAGTCCAATTAAGGACATAACTCCCATTCAGGATAAGAAACTCTAATTAGTAAAAAGGTGACCAACTCAAGTTACCCAGGCGCATTTGACAAGCATGCACATACCTGGGATTGAGTTCCACTCATTGGAACCATAACAGAGCAACAAATTGCTCTCATACCCATAAGAATTAATCCTACCTACTCCAATTGATTTTCATTGGGAAAACGTACAATTTGAACGCATGCAACCATTCTCCCATGTACTAACAAACAAACGAGTGGGAAAACAGAGTTATCCGTTGAAAACAGGAGAAATTTGCATGGATTCTAACAAAAATACTCTTCTAATGCTGTCTCTCCATCATCACTTGAATCCTTGAATGTGTACCGTTGTTGTTGGCTACTAGATGTATTAATTAGCATACTCTCTCTCTCTCTCTCTCTCTCTCTCTCTCTCTGTGGCTCTAGATGACAAACAAGAGTCAGTGGTACATTTGAGAACAAATATTTCAGAAATGGCAACCTCCTCCCAAGCCAAAGTGAGCCTAAAATTGCTGATAGACACCAAGGCCAAAAGAGTCCTTTTCGCAGAAGCAGGGAAAGACTTGTCGATTTCCTCTTCAACCTTCTCCATTTGCCTGTTGGAACCGTAGTCAAGCTTCTCACAAAACAAACTATGGTGGGCACTTTGGGAAACCTCTACGAAAGTATACAAAACCTGAGTGAAACCTACTTCCAATCAAACCAAACCAAAGACTCTGTCTTGAAACCAAAAGCTCCACTCTCTGCTACACAAGTTCCCCTCTTGTCACTCGAAGGAAGGGGATCCTTAGCCAAAACATATTACACTTGCCCGAGCAACCCTAGCAACATCAGTGGCAATGGTTATTGCTCGTACCAATATCATGAATATGTCGCTGATAATGCTGGTGCCAAATGTCCTATTTGCAAGAGTAGTTTGTCCAGGGAGATGGAGTATGTTGCGGTGGCGAATGAAGTGGGAGCAGTAGGAGAGGGAGGTTTTGTGAAGGGGGTGGTGACTTACATGGTGATGGATGATTTGGTGGTGACTCCCATGTCTACTATTTCAAGCATAACCATGTTGAACAAATTCAATGTCAAGGAAGTGGGTGCACTTGAGGAGAGGGTTGTTAATGTTCGGATGCATGAGGTATGGAAATCGTCTACTCCATCTGTTCTTTTTCATCTGTTCATTTTTTTTTGCGTATGTTCGTTTTGCGGCAAATTATGAAGTAAAAAATAATGACCGGAACAAATTATTTTTATTGCAAAAATCCAAGAAAAAAGGCCCAAAAGCCAACTTTTCTTGCCGGTAAGACTTCTTGGATTCAATAATGAGATATTACCTCTCTGTTAACCGAATTGCTCACTTACATATGCATAAACACAACTGTTGTTCTAACCATGCGTTCAACTAAGGAGTATGTTGATTTTTTTTTAATTTGTTGATGTTCCCAACTTTCATTACGGGATATACCTACCTGGCCTTGTTTTGTTTAATGGTTTATGGTTTGAAGCTGCTGAAAGCAAGTTTGCAATCAAAGACAGTTCTCACAAGCGTGTTCCTTGGAAACACTGGGGCGTAATGGTTGATAGATACTTCTGCTAGAACTGATTGACAATGCCCGTTAATATATTGTGATGAAGGTTCTCCTGGTGGTTTTTGTAATTGGCATGGTTTTTCTTTTTTCCAGTTTTTGTTTTGTTGAATGACGTTGTGACGTTGGAGCGCATCCTGTGTTTTGCCTAAACTATGTTTTGCAAACTTAATTATTTGCAGTTTGGAAGTTGCAAGTTATGGACTATTCTCAATCTACAGTCATTATGCATACAGTATGTTGTAGTTTGATTTTGTGGGCTTTGCTGTTCTACTTAATCTTGAGATAAACAATCGTACAATTTGAAGTGTCAAACATGTCTAATTATTTGGTTTCATTTAGTAAGAAAGAAGCTGTTCCCTAGCCAGGTTCCTTGGATCCAAGTGTTCCTAGTCGGACTTTAATGGACGAATGAAGAAGTGCTCCCGGGTAGACTTAAAGAGCTCTTGCTTAAACCTTAAAATCAAACTTTTGGAGCCACTGGGGTTATGCCCGGTAGTTACCTTCAATGCCTTAGAATTAATCGAGGTGCGCGTAAGTTGGCCCGAACATCCGGTTTAGTCTGATAACAAACCTTGCTCTTTTAAGATCTTTTTTGTTGCGGAAACCCGGTTGGCAATAGCCCAATTGCAACACTCTGGTCTCTCTGGTGGACTAGCCATGTTCTGTATAGTTGGTGATATTTATCGACAAAAGTTGGAACCCACAGTATTTGTTTATATCTAAAAGCTGGGGCCAGTAGAACTTGTTGAGTAAACATATCAATTTTGCTAGTTAATTGAGCGATTAGTAAACATATCAATTCTGCTTCGTGCAGTACGATAATCCTGAGCCTGTTATACCCTTAGTGGTTGTGCTCGTGTCTTGTACTCGGTAGTTAGGGTTCACCCCTGTATTGTGTTTGAGATCTTATTATGAAATGAAATATTTCTCTGATCAAAAAAAAAAAAAACAAGTGAGTTGGAAACAGAGAGATCCGTTCAAAAAAATTCATGTGGATTCTCCCAAAAACTACTCTATCTTGGCCATGCATCGGTTCAATCCTTGAAGATGAATCGTCATGGTCGTTGGCTACTAGACGTATTAATTACTCTCTCTCTCTCTCTCTCTGCATATATATAAATGTATAGCTCTAGATAACAAACCAGAGCCAGTGATACCTTTGAGAACAAAAATTTCACCAATGGCAACCTCCTCCGAAGCCAAAGTGAGCTTAAAACTCCTCATTGACACCAAGGCCAAAAGAGTCCTTTTCGCTGAAGCAGGGAAAGACTTTGTCGATTTCCTCTTCAACCTTCTCCATTTGCCGGTTGGAACCGTGGTCAGGCTCCTCACAGAACAAAACATGGTGGGCACCTTGGGAAACCTCTACGAAAGCATACAAAACCTGGGAGAAACCTACTTCCTTTCAACCCGAACCAAAGACTCTGTCCTGAAACCAAAAGCACCATTCTCTGCTACGCAAATTCCCCTCTTGTCACTCGAAGGTGGCACATCATCGGCTAAAAGATGTTACAGTTGCCCGAATCGCTGCTACAATGAGTACTCGGAAAATGCCCGTGCCATTTGTCGTAATTGCAAAAATAGTTTTTCCAGGGAGATGCAATATGTTGCGGCTGCGAATGAAGTGGCAGCAGTGGGGGAGGGAGGTTTTGTGAAGGGGGTGGTGACTTATATGGTGATGGATGATTTGGTTGTGACTCCCATGTCTACTATTTCTGGGATTAACATGTTGAATAAATTCAATTTTTAAGGAAGTGGGTGCACTTGAGGAAAGGGTAGTTGATGTGGGAATGCCTGAGGTATGGAAATCATCTACTCCGTCTCTTTTTTTTCATTTGTTCATTTTGAAGAGTCAAACTTCCAACGGGAACATTTGGCCTTGTTCGTTTTGGGTTTTCAAGAACCGATTTTCTCAATTATTATCCAATTATTATCCATATTTTTAAATATTATTTTAATTTTTCTCTTTATCTCTCTTTAATCATCAATCCCTATTTTTTAATTATTTTTTCTACTTCTCCATCTAATCATTATAAAAAACCAAAACCCAAACCAAACACAACCATAAGTACTGCACTTTAAAAGTTACTCCTATAAATTTCTAAAATTACACTTCAACATTTTAAGTTGGTTTAGATCCTTCCCATGGAGAAAATTTGCTCAGAAATGATTTATGGTTTGAATTTGTCCTCGCGCGTCTGGGCCTTGCACTGAAATGATTTATGGTTTGAAATTGCTCAGAAACACTAATAAATGGTAAGAGTTGGGGATTATTTTCTATAAAAAGTCACTTTGACTTTATTGGCATTTTTTTTGGTCTTTATTTTAACTTTTTCCGCTAGTTTTGCGGTAAATTTTTATGGGTTATTGATTCTTCTCGATGAGAAGAATCGAAAAAATAAAAAGTTTTGACCGAAAATTATTTTTTTCGGGGGAACAAATCCAAGAAAAAGCCCTAAAAGCCAACTTTTTTTGCGGTAATTAAGACTTCTTGGATTCAATAATGAGATATTACCCCTCTGTTAAATGACTTGCTCACTTATTACAAATGCATAAACACAATTGTACTGTTTTAACCATGTGTTCAACTAAGGAGCATGTTGATTTTTTCTGATTTCGTTGATGTTCCAAACTTTCATTATGGAATATATATACTTGTCCTTGTTTTGTGTTTGGTTTAAGGTTTGAAACTTTTAAAGGCAAGTTTGCAATCAAAGACAGTTATCACAAGTGTATTCCTCGGAATCACTGGGGCGTAATGGTTGATAGATACTTCTACTGGGTGCCCAATATTTTGATGATGGTTCTCTTGGTGATTTTTGTATTTTTGATGGTTTTTGTTTTTCCACCTTTTGTTTTATTGGGTGGCGATGGAGGGCATCTCGTCTTTTGCTATGTTTGGCAAACTTTTAATTAGTTGCAAGTTAGTCTGTGTTGTAGTATGATTTTGACGTTTGTGTTGTTCTAGTTTATATAGAGATAACCAATGGCACGATTTTAAGTGTCAAACATTTCTAATTATAGTATTACAATTACGACGAACAAAAGTAAAAGAACAAGGGCGAAAATAAATAACAAAATACTATTAAAGATTGAAGTACGAGAGTTATGTCATGTAACAAACCTCCCCTTTATAAGTACTGGTAACCCAGATGGCAATAAGCACAATCACAAACACTTTAGGGAACTAGCTAAGTTAATTTTTTTTTTTTTATCATTCGTCATTCCTAATTTATTTACAGGGGGGAATGTGACTTGATCCTATGATGCAGTATGAGGCATCTAAGAGTTCTACCGCATGAGCTAGCCACCACTTTAGCCAAGTTTAATTAGTTGGTGAAACTTATGGACATAAAAATAGGAACCCAAAGTATTTATATCTAAAAGTTGGGCCAGTAGCCAAGTAGAACTTGATGAGTAAAATGTATCAATTGAGCGATTAAATTAGTGGACCAATTTTGCTAGTCCATTGGACTTGTATTTTTGCGTATCCCAATAGGCAAAATGCAAATAACTCACATTTATGAATTTTTAATATTGGTCATTGGAGATGCTCTTAAGTCTTAACTACAGACACTTTTTTTCTAAATTGGGCTGAATGTGAATTGTCTATATTCCCAAAAAAATTAAAAAAAAATTGGGATGTATACTATACTTTTTAATGGTTGATGAGGATTTGAGTTTCCCATCTAATAAAATCAATATTTGCTAAAATTAAAGATTTTAACAATGTTAAAATTTAAGATTTTAGCGAGTGGCTTCTTCATTTGTTAAAATTAACTATTGATTTTAGCAAATGTTGATTTTAGTTTTTTTTTTTTGAAAGAGATGTTGATTTTAGTTGGCTGCAGTCAATTTGTAGTAGGATGGAATAAACATAAACAATGATATGATTAGGATCCAGGGATGTTGTAGGGTTCCCTGTAGAGCATTATGTGGGCTATCAAAAGTGTTTTAAATGGTCTAAATTATCTTAAAGGTAAAATTAGTATCCTTCCTGTAAGATACGCTAACCTCTGCAGAGATTTCTAGTAAATACTAACTCTCCTCTTGTTCTGAATATTACTGTCACCTTCCTTACTTTTGTTTTGTTTTTTGTTTTTTTTGGTAAAAAAAGCTTCCTTAACCCACGCTATCTTAGAAGTAAACGGATCGAAATACCCAAAATAGATAAAATTACACTTGCCTTGTTGTATATTAGTACTACAACACATTGCTAAAATATTTGTCAATCTATGATTCTAGACTTCTACAATTTTTGAATGACACATCAAACAATAAATAGAAAAACTCAAAATTTTACTATACTTTCTCCATGCCAAAGTTCTTTTGCACTTTTAATATTCCAAACGTCTCAAAATGTTTATATTTTCAATTGTATAGGGTTTAAATATGTAATATGTATCTTATTTGATAAATCTTTTACACTTTCAACTGGTTATCGTCTATCTATGAGGCATTTTGAATTCTGTGCATGATTCTTCTAAGGTACTTAGGCTAAGTTTTCCATTTGCTAAAATGGGAAACTCATAAAATCAAGTAGGTGATTTTACCAAATGAGGAAACTAGACGCTAAAATCAACCCATTTTCCTTTGCTAAAATGGGTTGATTTTAGCACCTAATTTTCTCATTTGCTAAAACCACCCACTTGATTTTATGAGTTTCCTATTTTAGCAAATGGAAAACTGGGTCTTATATGTGTTTTCTCTCAACTTGATCTTCTTCATTTTACTTTAAACTTTTTTTTTTGTTTTTTTCCCGTCCAATTTGTGGAGTCTCCATAACTTCAGAAAACTATTGTATAATAATAACTTAATGGTATTTCTTTAAAAAAAAAAAAAGGGTTTTATATGAAGATTATATATTTTTGTTTGTGTTCTTACATAAAAATGTACTACTCCAATTGAGAGCGTTTATAGTACTAATTTTGGTCTCATTATAGGAATAAAAATATTATATATAGTCAAAAGAGTAAGATTTTTTTTGGAATTTGAAAACAGAATCTATAAGATAGGCGTAATTCAATGGATCCGGCGAGGCGTACAGATTTTTTGTACATAGATCGTACAAATCAATTCATTTGGGATCATTTTGGGTCCCGCACGGATGATTAGAGTCGTTCATATTTTTCAAAATAATACTTAGTCTGAACCAAAAATTAGATAAATCGGGGAGCATTTACCGATATCCGATTGAGCTGATTTTTTACGGGGTACCACTAAACATTATTTTGAAAAATATGAACGGCTCCGATCATCTGTTTGGGGACCCGAAATGGTCCTAAATCAGTTGATTTGTAAGATTTATGTACAAAACCTTCTGTATGCATATGTTTATCCTAATTCAATGTGCTACCTAAAAATTTTATATTAAAAAGACCAAAGAAATCATGCCACTTATTCCAATCACGTTCCTCCTCACTAAAAGTTACTATGGAATAATGTATAAGATGCATCCTTTCTGATTCATCCCCAATCACTGTTTCCTATCAACCAACCACATGTTGGCCGTCCCACACATCCATCCGACCAATGCCGTGAAATTATTATTTGCTCTTGGAGTATTGTCATGTGATCCACCATGGGTCTTTGCCACCACATACTTTTGTGAGGCCCATAACTAAGTGTACGAATATAATGCAGGGCAATTTTACAATATTATTACTTCGGATTTAAAAACTAGTATTGCATTATGAATGTTTTTGTTCTAGTCAAGATTTCGCATAACTATTTTTCCTAATTTCTTTTGTTCTAGTATTCCTGTTTTATAGATTGCTTGATTTTGTTTCCATACTGGAGTAATTTATTTCCATTTTAGTATTTCAGGAGTACTAGAGTTTAGGAGTTCTATTATCATTAAACATCTTGGTTTTAAGAATTGAGTAGATTAATGTATAGAGAGAGAGAGTGTGTGTTTTCATAAGAGAGAATATATTTTCCTATAATTCTATTATTAGAATTAATTTGTACAATACAATTAATTAGATAATAATTTGTATACTTCGTTTCTTAATTTAAATTACATTTTACTCCTGCATTTTTGTATTGTACGTATTAGCCAAAGTCAGAAAATATATTTCCAGCTACAACTAGATTTGGACCTTTTTTTTTTTTTTTTTGCCTATAGAGAGAGAGAGAGAATTTTTATTAATATTTTACCCTAACTTGCACAAGTAGCCAACTGGATCGATACTGGGGTTTTTTCCTCTCTCAAAAAGGAAGAAGATGACTGCGGTGGCGGCAACCGCGCAAAGATCAGGACAGCAACCGCGCAAAGATCCGGAGTCATTATTTCTATTTGTTCTCCGTTTTAGAACTTTAGATCCATAAAATAAGAATCTTAACTTAAACAATTGGATCATAAAAGAGAGAGAAAATTTGGGGCCGATTCTCCTCACACAACTAATAACACAACATTCGACACAAACAATTATCAGAGTCTCACACTAATGATCGAAGCCGTTTAATTTGTTTAAATACATTTTTTAAGAGTACTTGTAAAAGATCAACTTATTCTAATATCGGTAAGGGCTTGATCGATTATTTAGTTTTTATCCTATAAAATTTAGGGATAACATCCGACTAAGCATTTACCGATATCTGAATGAATTGATTTTTTATGGGTATTCTTAAAAACATATTTTAAACAACCTGAACGGCTTCGATCATTTGCGTGGGGCTCCAAAATAGATGGTCTACATTTGTTATGTCAAATGTTGTGTTATTGGTCGTGTGAGAGGAACCGCCCTATAAAATAATAGTACAAGTGTTTGAAGCTTAATTATTTTTAATATCCAAAAGGATACATATTTTCCTAGGCTAATCATCCATCAATATGCTTAATACCCAAAATTTACACTTTCTACAATTAATCACTCATCAAATGCTTAATAGCAAAAGTAATACACGCACTATGAAGAATAGCACTGCACTTGCAATACAAAAATAATTTTTCTTCTTGGGACCGGTGGTGCATAGCACCATCACTTCACCCCGTGCATAACATGGGTTTTTGGTTAGTTTTTATTAATACGCCTTAGAATCCTAGACGTAAATAAGTAGCCTAAATTCTTTAGATTTCCCCTCAATTACAGGTTTGTAATTCGACTCATATTGGGCCTCGGCCGAACCCGATAGAACATTGGGCTGACCAACTTGATACGGTGTGGGCTTTGCTTAAAATCTAAACCACGGCCCCATATATCTAATTTGCATAAGTAGCCAACTGGATCAAGAGAGTAGGTTGTGCTTGATCGAGAGTGGGATTTTTTTTTTTCTCTCTCTCTAAAATGAAGAAGATGACTGAGGAGGTGGCTGCAACCGCGCAAAGCTCAGGACGGCAACTCCGAGCGGTTCGTCCTCCTTTTTTGTTCCCATTGGAATATTCCGATTTCATTCATAAGTCTTTGATTTATCTGGCTCAAGTTTGATTGTTTATCTCGGATTTTGCTTCTGCTATTTTTTTTTTACCACCTGTTTTAGCAAGTTGATAACCTGAAGAGGATCCATGTCAAATTTATTTACGCTTTCATTCATCTGTACAATTACATTCTTTTTTTATTAATTTACCATCATCTAGGGTTGTATATTTATATTTATATTAATATTAATTTACGATCATCTAGGGTTTGGGGGCAGAGGAGTACGACAACAAGAAGAAGAGATCTAATAAGAAGATATCTGCCCTAAATGATGGACATGGTAAACAGAAGTTAATGAGACCAGCACTTTCGGACGGTAGAATGACCCGTTCCACATCGCAGCAGCAGCAGCGCATCCAGGAGTTCCCTGTATGTTACATTACTCCAATAATGTATTTATGTGTGTGTTTGTGTTTGCGCAATTGCGCGCGTGTGTGGGTGTGAATCCTGATCTCAAGTTTTAATTTTGGTTCTCGATCTAACTTTGTCGTCTATGTCTAGGGGTTTGATGTTGGGGACGTTCCTCTCAATGGTTTCAGTCCACTTCTGTTTAAATCATATTGGACTGAAAACTCTCTGGGTCCTGCTCCTAGGAAATATGAGGATCTGGCTAAGATTGGTCTTGAGACTTACAACAGCCAAAATGTATGTGGTTGTTTCTTTTCGTACTTCTCTTTAACTAACTTTCTTGTAATTAACTTCATCTTTGCTTTTGTTTAATATCGTAGGACACATTGTACCAATTCACCAAAATCCTCCGGGTAGATGCCTTGATGAAGAGTATATATGTTGCTTTCCACATCACTTTCCAGGCTGAGGATGAGTCTTCTGCCATGAATTTTGAAGCTAAAGCTGCTTCTATTCGTGACATTACCAGGTCCCCTTTTGCAAGCTGGAGAAGGTACATAACTACAATATATGTGCTCACCCTCCTATATCTTGGATTCATAACTACATTATATTCCATTCACTTTTCAATTAGTGCAGGTGGATAATATTCTGTGTTATTGAAGGTCCTCATTTTTTAAGTAAATTGATTGTGATAAGACAATTGTACTATTATTCAGGATACATATTGGTGTCTCACATGAAAAATCCGTATGATCCCTTCAATGTTAATTGTTTTGGTGCATAATTCCTTTGTTTTTTAACTTCTTAAGATTTTTGTCAAACTTCTAATCGTATGTTAACATTGGGCTATGAACTATTCTTTTGAATTGCTTCTTACAAACTCAAACAGTTAAGTTTTGCAAGACTACATGCAGTCGTGGGAGTAATTCAAGAATTATTGTCAAAATTAGCGAGAAGGTCAACCTACTTAACCTTGATGTTCGGTCAAGAAATGTTGAACTTTGTATTTTTTGTTTTGGTTATAGATTGAAAATGCTTAACAACACTATTAAGAGTAGCAAACTATATGTAAACAATGCATTGATATTTGTGAAAAGCATGTGTTATTACTTATTATGTAAGTATGTTAGGTGACAGTGTTAGCATGGTGACATCAAACAGTAAGTCAGAAACTTTAATGCACTGTCCTCCAGTGTCTCTCTAATTCTGTGGTCTTTGACTTTGATTTGAAGAAATGTCAGCTTTTTTCTTCGTAGCACATCCAGTACTCTCTGCTTGTAGCTCAGAGTGAGAAACGAAACCTCAACTTCCTTCTTCTAACACATTCCCAGCCACATCCTTAATTACACGGGCTGGGCGCTTCAAAGTATTCAATATTGCAAGCTCCGTCCATGCAAACCTGCAATTTCTGTCCATTTGGGGACTGGCCGGTGTCAAAACCTTATTAGATCCGACTGTTGGAACCATTCTAGAATGAGTAATTTGGCTAATGCCGATTTCAAGATACTTGGACCGATTTGAACTGAGGTCTAAATTTGTCATTTTAGGACTTTTTGGAAATTTAGGAGTCTATACAAGTCTAATTGGGCTATGTTTTTTCTGAGTCAACTGTTAATAATTGTTATAGTTTCCAGTGTTGAGGTTAACTTACAATATTTTTGCCTTTGGTAATCTTTTTAATTTATTTGCTTTAGGCATGGTTAGCAAGGTTCCTGTGACTCTGCTCATGTCCTCGTTTCTAAATTGTCACATGGTTGCACATACATTTGCATTTCTTGTTTGTTTCCTGGGGTCCTGCAATCTGCTGAGTTCACATTTCTACATTGTGTCACAATGATGCACAGACATTCCTTTTGCATGGGAATATATATGTGCTTTCCTCGCTCAATATCTGCTATCGTGTTTGATGACACTGCTGTTGTTACCGTGTTCATATTTTTCTCCATCAGTGAGCAGCCTTCAATTTGCAGTTCACCTGCAAGAGACTTGGCACAGCTCTAGTACTACCAAAGCTTGTTTACAGTCGAGTTCTCCATCAATGTGTGAAGTAGTGACTGTTTACTCCAATGTCTTTATGTGTGTGTGTGTGTGAGAGAGAGGAAGGGAGGGAGAAATGTTCACAATATGTTTAGGTATAGCGTGTCTATAGGACGATCCAATCTTGTTTGAATGAAATGTACCAACATGAATCGAGCTTGTGGCATGATTTTTGTTTATCTATAAGTCCTATTTTCAGATTAATTATTTTCTATAGAACAAAATTCTTTTCAAATATTAGTTTATATTCAAGGCATACAGGATTAATAAGCTATGCACATTATAGCATGCAAAATTCAAGAATGGACTTCAATTAGAATAGTTCTGTATGTTTCAACAAATAATATTGGCGTAATTAATTAAATAAGAAAAAACCTTGCATCCTAGAGAGCAATGGATTTATGGTTCTTGGAAGCTTACATCACAAGTGCAATAATTTCCAGACCCTTTAAACTGCCTGTTTTGTGGTCTTTTTTTTTCCGTTGAAAACCACCTTGGCACTATTGACAGTATAAGCCTGTAGAGATAGAGAATCTATATTAACTAAATTTAATGGTCTATTTGTTTAGAGTAACTGCACATTAGAGCAGTGTATAATTAATATTCTCTAGGTCTTCCAACTGGACGACGTCAAGACACACATAATTACAAATTTGAAAGGGCCTCTGAAATTGATGAGAGGGGCACGCAGTGAGGGCAAATACTTGTGTTGCAGTCCAAGCAGAATACATTCTTCTCATTTTTCATTGAATTTTTGTTACTTTGGCACGAAATGAAGAAATATCTTACGCTGCTTAATTTAATCTATTTTGCAATATACATCTCAAGTGTTAATTTTGGTTGTCTCTAACTCCAAGCGGTTCCTCCTTTTTTGTTCCCCCAGGGATTTTCCGATTTCAATCCTAAGCCTTTGCCTTATCTTGCGCAAGTTTTTTAATTTATCTCGGATTTTGCTTCTGCTATTTTTTTACAACCTGTTTTAGTAGTCGATGACCTGGAGAGGTCCACGTCGAAGTTATTTATGCTTTTATTCATCTGCGTGTGTATATACACGATCATCTACGGTTTGGTGCTAGAGGAGTAGTACAATAATAAGCAGAAGAAGACCATCGATCCGCATGCTAGTACTAGTAGGCTTTTCTTTTCCGTAACTTTTTCAGTTGATGAGCTGATTGTATTGGTTTAGAGTGAAAAAAAGGTTCCTTTTCTTGACAGACGGAGGGTGATTGTAAACAAACGGAAACTCTTTCAGACCTAGCCTGTTCCGCATTCATGGAGAAGCAAGAGGAGAGGAAGCGGCTGCTGAAGGAAGAAGATAGGCGCCTCATGGAGCGACGTGTATGTGGTCTCAAGTCTTTTAACTTTGCTTCATTGTATACATCTCAAGTCTTCTCGTCAATATATACATTTCAAGTCTTTAACTTTGTCTATGTTCAGGGGTTTGATTTTGGGGACATTCCTTCCTTTGAAATTGCTTCCATCGGTACATATGAACCATGTTGGTCAGAAAGTTCTTCCTATCCTGCTCCGAAGCTATATGAGGATATGTCTCGGATTGGTATTAGAACTTACAACCACAAAAATGTACACATCTCTACTTTTGTTTCATTAGATTCTGTTTTTTTTTTTTTTTCTTACTCCTATTTCTTTATATGTGGTTTTATTGTCTTTGTTAAATTGTAGTGCACATCGTACCACTTCACCAAACTCCTCAAGGTATATTTCTGCAAGATTGGCAAGCAGATTTCCCGTTTCATCGTTTTCCAGGCTGAGGATACTTTGGTTGCTTCTCGCAAGAATTTCCGAATTCAAGTGGAATATGCTCTCGACCAGGCTGTGGTGAGGAGTTGCAGGCAGGAGGAGGTACTTGGTTATTTAGATTTGGAATACGTTTCGTGATCATTTTTTTCTTTTTTTTTTTCTTTTGGTTGTTGGTGACTTATATCTTTTCTTTACAGGACCAGGGCATGGGCGAGGACATCACCAGTAAATGTGATTGTTATTGGTCATCAGCAAGATACTATGACTTATGATCAAAACTAGTTTTAAGATGTTTTATCTATGAATTGTTAGGGTGATATGATTCTGGAAGAATGTATAGGTTGGTTAATTTGAAGCATTTTTTATGCAGTGTTTAAAGGTTTGATGGACATTTGATCTCATTGCCTAATCCTAACATTTCAAAGAAAATCCTAGACAAAGCAGGATTTAAATGATATAATATCAAAGCCCCAGTTATGATAAACCAAGGTCAAATTCAAGAGGGAATATCTCAACTAAATAAATGACTGCTGCTTAAAACCGGAAACGGGGTGGGTGTTGTGCACTTGGGTGTTATGCACCGTGTTGTGCACTCCTCGGCCATCCAATTGCACAGCACCCACCCAAGTCCCTTAAAACCGGGACAATAATTTATTTATTTTTGGTGGGCTTTGAGTGCATGGAATTCATCAACTGAAATACCAAGGTGGTGTTTTCAACGGCAAGACTGCCAACGGGAAAATGATTTAAACGTTAAAAAAAAAAACTATTTTTTTAATTATAGTGAATAATTTGAGGACTCACCATATTTGATGAGGCAGAAAGGGTCACCAATTTTGGTGTTCTCTTTTGATGTGTGGGTTGAAGCAGTGTTTTTCAACATTGCTCACCAAGAAACTTAAAATTTGGTATTTGATGAGTGGGTTGGAGATGTTGTTCACCTATTTTTTTTCATCAAATTTTGCTTTTGATGACCTATGTGGCAATTTGATGCCTTATTTTTGTTATTTTCAAAATTGTGATTCCAACCCACTTTATAAATACTTATCCATTTAAATTTCAAGTGATTATTGTAAATTATCAAAATATCATAAAGAAATATTTATTGTTACACATTACTTATCCATTTCCATTTATTGTGACTGTTGACCGGTAAATTAAGAGGATTGAGCTAAAAATTGTGCCCGGTGAATTGAGAAAAATGATTAGGAAATTGTGACCATTGATCCGAATATTGTGGATTATACCCACAATTATACCCACAAAAATTATGTTCTTGTTGGTTTTGGGAATTCATGACGTAATTGGAAAAAAA
>JAXBDA010004452.1:0-28906 GCA_036023075.1 Gaultheria prostrata | reverse complement strand
TCCTACTGGGCTAGTGAGCTCACCCTAATCATTTCAGGTACACAACACGGAGCATGATTTGGAGTGCATGGAGTGTGTGCATGCATGATTTTTGAGAGCTAGCATGGAGAAGTTACCGAATCATCTTCAAACTCATATTTTTGCATGAGATGATCTTGTAACTCTATTCATTCAATTCTTTTGACTCGGGCATGTATCAACTTCTAAACTTATGTAATTACTTTATGGGTACGGGTACCCGGTTGACTATTCACGTTTTACTTTGACTTGGAAGAATGTAACAAGCTTTGACCGTGGACATTTGACTTGCCACGTGGATTTATGTATTTAAATTACGTTTAAGAAATTTAGGGGCGTTACAGTACTTATCTCCCCAGAGGGGTTGGTCCTGGAACAAGCAATAAGATTTGGGTTTAGCGCAACGAATAATGTTGTTGAATATGAGGCCTTGCTCGCTGGCCTTAGGAACGCTCGAGAGCTAAAAATCCAGAAGTTGAGGGTATTCTGTGATTCTCAGTTGGTAGTGAATCAACTGTCAGGGGAGTACAGCGTACGTAGTGAAAGGATGGCGGCTTATGTGGAAGCAGCCAAAGATTTATTGGATAAGTTTGAGGTCGTCCATATCCAGCAAATAAGCTCGGGTCAAAACGCTCATGCCGATTCACTCGCTTTCCTAGGATCAGCGGTACAGACAGAATTTAAAAGATCGGTGATTGTGGAATATCTTGGCGAGCCGAGCATTGGCAGGTCGGTGGAGGCGGTGATGGAGACTGACCTTGGGCCGAGCTGGATGGACCCGGTTGTTGCTTATCTGAAGGATGGAACGTTGCCAGAGGACAAGAGGGAAGCACACAAAATAAAGGTCAAGACTGCTAGATTTTGGCTCTCCCCAGAAGGTAAGCTCTATCGCAAATCCTATTTAGGCCTATATTTGTTGTGTGTGCACCCTGCAATGGTACATAAGTTCTTACACGAAATACATGTTGGGACGTGTGGCGGCCACACTGGAGCACGGTCCATAGCTCATCGAGCAATTTCGCAAGGGTATTGGTGGGCATATATGCAGGAGGATGCGAAAGTGTTCGTCAAAACATGCGAGAAGTGCCAGAGGTATTCACCCTTGATCCGAGCACCAGCAGAGGATCTCTTATCACTTACTAGTCCGTGGCCGTTTGCACAGTGGGGGTTGGATATCGTGGGTCCTCTCCCTATGGCAACAGGGAAACGAAAATTTCTCTTAATTGGCACAGACTACTTTACTAAGTGGATTGAGGGTGAGGCCTTGGCCAAAATCACTGAGGCCATGGTGGAAACGTTTGTTTGGAATAAAATCGTTACGAGGTTTGGAGTTCCTTACTCCATTATCTCGGATAATGGGTCACAGTTTGGAAACAAGTTCAAGGCTTTCTATGCACAGTATGGCATCCGAAACTACTACTCCACCCTGGCTTACCCCCAGAGCAATGGCCAGGCAGAGGCCTCAAACAAATCAATCCTGAAGAGCCTGAAGAAGAGGCTGGAGAGCAAGAAGGGAAGATGGCCCGACGAGCTACCCATAGTGCTTTGAGCCTACAGGACTACACCAAGGAGATCAACGGGCGAGACCCCCTATTCCCTGGCTTATGGCACGGAGGCAGTAATCCCGTTGGAGGTGGGTCTACCGACCAACCGTACTGCATTAGTTGAGTCAGAGGGCAACGATTAAGCCCTAGCCGAGCAACTTGACCTAGCGGAGGAGAAAAGGGAACGTGCACTGGTAACCTTGGCAGCTTACCAAGAACAGTTGAGGAGAAGTTACAACAAGAAAGTCCAGCCCAGAGAATTCAAAGTGGGGGATCTAGTCCTACGGAAGGTATTGGCCAATACCAAAGTGTCCTCTGATGGAAAGCTTGGGCCGAACTGGGAAGGGTCGTACAAGATCACTGGTATTGCTGGAATAGGGGCATACAGATTGGCCAACCTGGATGGCTATGCAGTTCCACGACCATGGAATGTGCAAAACCTCCGTAAGTTTTATCAATAGCAAGTGGTGATTACGAATATAGTCACAACCTTTTCTTGTTTTTACTTTCTTTTATGAAATAAATAGGGCCCCACGAGAAGGTACCCTAAGTTTTGTTCTTCGAATTTATTGAACACAATTATTTCAAGTTTATTTTCTGATCAGATTATGAATACAGTCTCACTCTTGCGTCCATCAATGTTTGTTGAGTTTTGAAAATATGGATGAGCATGAAGCTGCTCCAACCATATTGGGAAGCAGCACGTGTAGGTTTTGGTAGCTTGCAAACGAAAATTGCAATATTTTTTCTAAGTACGAATATACTTAGTACCAAACGAGCAATTGGTTAGTTTATTTTCCTAAGTATGAAAACGCTTAGGTAATTGCAAACGAAAATTGCAATATGTTTTCTAAGCACGAACATGCTTAGTACCAAACGAATAATTGGTGGGTTTTTTCTAAAGTACGGATATACTTAGCTGCAGACGAATATTTGCCTGGCTTACGATAAGCACGAATGAGCTTAATACCAAACGAATGCTTGGTCGTTTCCACCTAAGTATGAATATACGTAGCAGTACATGAATAATTGCTTAGTTACAAACGGATGTTTGCTAAAAACGAGCATACCTAGTTCGCCTGCGAAGAAAGGAGAACTTCACACATTCTTAATTCATAGATAAGTACGAATGAACTCAGCCTTGAGAATTAATAAGCAAACTGGTGACATGAACCATTCAGCAGTTAAGGGGCCACCAGGGCCAAACATATAGAACCAACAATTAGAGAAGTTTCAAGTGCAAGAGTAAAACATTGAGGGAGCCACAAGCGGCCGACATCAACTGGTTCAGATGGAGCCACAAGGGCGGGCAAAGGAAAGAGCTTAACCAGCGTTCTCACCATCAACAAGTTCAGATGGGTCCTTAGGATCAGCATTGACTTCCTCCACTATTTCCGTATTACCATCATCCTCTTCGTCCGTAGGATCAGCATCGGCAGTCTTGCCTTGGTCGGCATGTGGAGTGACGTTGAGAGGAGGAAGGGTGGGCTGAGCAGGAGGAGGCTGATCACCATGCGCGGCTACTGAGGGCTGACCAGGGAAGTGCCTGTTCACCCAGTGAGGGGAATCTTTGGGAACCCCTAACACGGTCAGACACTTCTCCCAGCAGGCATTCTAGATGGTCCTCTTGATAGTGGGCATCTGGCCCACGTAGCTTTGAGTGGCTTCCAACACGCCCCTATCATGAGCACCACTCACAGCCTCCTGGGTTTGCTCCAGTTCACGACGGAGGGCCAGCTCGTTCTCCTCCGCCTGGCTCTTGAGAGCTTCAAGCTGGGCCTTCAGCTCGTCATTTTCTTTGTTGGCGTCCCTCCAAAGGTCTGCATGGTACATACTGTCCTTCTCAGCTTTTTCTGCCCTTTTGGTCAGCGCGACAATCTCCTTCTTGAGATCTCTTTCGTTGTCCCGCGCCCGCTCGAGCCCAGCAATCATTTTTTGCATCCCCTGCACAACACGAACACAACGGGTGATACAATTAAGTGCAACGTGATGGCACAATGAAGGGGTACCAGTAAATCAGAAAAGTCAGTTTTTTTTACCTTGATGCTTGATTAAAGACCCATCTTCAGTAGCTTGTCATATGAGCTCCCCCTCTCCTTCTCCATGTCTATGGGGAGCATGACAGCTTTGGCCATAGCAATGGCATTCTCGGGCAAGCTGATGATGTCCTCCCTGGTCAAAAGGGCTCCGTCTGGGCGAGCTAAGACCGGGACCCAGTGAGAGGGAATTGAGCTGCGGGCTTGACGGCGAGTGGTGAGCTCGGTGTGTTGCCTTGAGGACGGTGGCTGGAGAGGAGGAGAGGAGCCCACCTCCAATGGTCTCTTCTCTTGTTGCCTCATAGTGAGGTCAACAATATCTTGCGAAGAGGGGGCGATGTTGTTTTCAAAACCTGGGGGCATTAGGGGATCACCGGCAATCTGACCATCGAGGTCAAGGATGTCCAGGAGGTTGATCGGTTGTATCGGCATGTTCGGTTGTTGGGGATTGAGGGAAGTGTCAGGGGATGGCGAGTACTCGAGCGATGAAGACGAGTTGTGGTAGTCGTCGACTTCTCTGAGTATGTCATCGTCGGGGCTTCTTCTGGAGGTGCTTGGCTCTGAATCTCTGGTGATAATGGGGATTGCTGTGACGATCTCCTCCCTATGAGCGATAGTCACTTGCTGCTGACTTGGGCCACGGCATGAGCTTTGAGGGCGACGAGTTCCACCACTTCTGAAGGGGTTCCTTCTTCTCGGCCGACGTCGACCGAGTTCGGCAGGGGTACTGGAAAGGATTACTAGATGAGCAGGCGGCCAAGAGCGGCGCGTACGGTGGTCGCCTTCTCGTCTGACTCCGCCCCAGTAGGTGGGAGTATAACCGAGCAGTATATGCGCAGCTCGTCCAAGCCCCACATGAACGGGGTCAAAACCGTCGAATAGGAGTGCTTGGGCGATCTGGTCACAATGGAGCTCGCTACGGTTGAGGTTATAGCTCGCACTTAGATTTTCCGCTGCGATAAGATACAATATGAGCAGTGTCACGAATAAGTATTACAGCATAAATGTAAACATCAAAAACGGAAGAAGAGGCGAGCAAGAAGAGGGACTAACGTGGACCCGTGCCGGGCAGTGGAATCCTCCATGGGATAGGGTTGCCCTCGGGGGTCGTTGGCATCCAACCCCCACTTACCATGAGGTAATCAATTTGTTTTCCTCTCGCTGAGTTGGGGAGGTCAGTAATCAGCTGCTGTTCCTTCTTCCTTGCCTTGAGGTAGTAGGTTCCATCGCCAGTAGGGACAACAGAATACAACCTCAAAATATCGAACCACCCTAGGTTAAAATCAATGACCTTGTTCAGGGCGACTACGCCCAGGATGACACGAATAAAATTCGTGCACATTTGGATAGGGTTTAGCCTACATCGGTCGCAGACCTCGCAGAGGAAAGGGTCAAGAAGGAATTTCAGGCTGCCCTCAGTGATGAAAACGATGGGGATGTGAATTTTCCCATCAACCTGGTCGTACTCCGGTAGAGTACGAGGGCCTGTGATGCTAAGATGAACGCCGACATGGATGTTATGATCCCGCCGGAATGCTGCCATTTTTTCAGGAGAATCTACTAAACTTATTAATTTAACCATGATGGAAACCCTAAGTGAGAGGGGCAGACAGAAAACAGTGACAGGGAAGAGTCTAAAGACTTACAGACGGAATTGGGGGATTTCTAGATGAGTTTTTTGCCGATGAAAAACGGAGTAGCAACTGGCTCGAAGCTTGAAATGGTGAAAATGGCGAGGACGGGGGCACTGTTTCTCTCTCTTCGCTTTCGGATGTAATTTGTAAGTGAAGGGGGAAATGGGAAGGGTCTTTTGATTTGAAACAGAATCATGATGACCCTACACGCAAAACGAGGAAAAGAGGGGGCGTCGTGTACAAACACGTCCTTTGGTCTTATCGAATATACAGCGCGCATCGCGTCACATTTAATCCAAAGACATTTGTGCCCCCCACGTGAGGGCAAGGGCCACGTGAAGAGTCAGACCGTCATAGAGGCCTAACCAATTACAAGCCAGCTCGGCGAAAGCTCTGAACATCACTATGACGGTAATGGTCAGAGCTGGGGAGCAATTGGAGAGGGTAAAACCCGCGTCCCTTCTTAAGTGCCCTAGCTCGGCTATACAACGAGGACATACCCTACAAGGGAGCCGAGCTAGAGAGGCCACGAATAAGGCCATGTGCGCAATACATAAGTCAACCATGGCACCACGATGAGGTACAGGTTCAGGCCGAGCTACGAATAGCTCAGTCCAGCGGTCTACAGACCTGCGACAATATAGCCGAGCTACGTGACAGCACGGTTACACCGCTATTGGGCTAAAAGAACGGCAGAACATTCTGGAACAGTCTTGAATACTCTCTTACGCGATAAAAGGTGTATCCCATGAAATAAGGGAATGATGTGAGCATTCCATATCCAATAAGGAATGTAGAATCCTATTGGAAGTTATGTTGCACGACCACATGGGATTAAGTCCTATATGGAAAGGAGTCTTGACCATTATAGCAGTATTGTTGTACCGAATAGGGTGAATCCTATTAGGAAGGGTTTCCTAACGTGATAAGGAAACCAGGGCAACGAGGACCCTTGATCAACAAGCAAATTTGTACCTATGAATTCATGCATTATGCCTTTGGTGAGAGGTACGCTGTGAAATCTATTCATACGCATTACTCTTTGCTTACTTAGTATCCTCATACTAACTTAAGCATCGGAGGGCCTTTGCCATTGAGGGCAAAGGTGCTCTAACTGTTCTTTATCTTGCAGATTTAGAGGCACGGAACGGATTCCAGAATTCTACCCTCTACAATCTCGAAGAGAGATTTCGCATGGGTACCTCAACCAATTTTTGTAGAGGCTGGAATTTCGGTATCCTCGCTGTGCCTCTAAAACTGCAAAACAGAGAATAGTTAGAGCACCTTTGGCCTAGATGGCAAAGGCCCTCCGATGCTTAAGTTAGTATGGAGATACCAGATAAGCAAAGAACAATGCGTATAACCATGAGTTACAGCGTACCTTTCACCGTAGGCTTAGTGCATGTATTTATAGGTATAGGTTAGCTTGTTGATCAAGGGTCCTCGTTGCCCTAGTTTCCTTTTCACGTTAGGAAACCCTTCCTAATAGGATTCGTCCTATTAGGTGCAATTTCATTACCACACTGGTCTTCTTGATGCAATTGGTTTCCTTTCCACATAGGACTTACTCCCACATATGCGCGCAACCGGACTCGCATCAGGATTCTGCATTCCTTATCCGATATGGAATGCTCACGTCATTCCCTTAATCCACGGGATACGCCTCTTATCACGTAACAGAGTATCCTAGACTATTCCAGAATGCCTTGCCGTTCTATTAGCCCAATAGCGGTATAGCCGTGCTGCCACGTAGGACGGCTATATTGTTGCTGGTCTGTAGACCCTAGGGCCGAGCTATTCGTAACACGGCCTGACCCTGCACCTTATCGTGGTGCCATGGTCGATTATGCATTGCGCACCTAGCCCCACTCGTGGCCTTCCTAGCTCGACCCCTCTTTAGGGCACTCGTATGGATCTGTGCCGAGCTAGGGTACCTTCATGGGTGTACCCTATCCCGAGGTTGCCCTTATCTCAGTGGACCCCCTCATGGGCCATCCGACCTACTACGCGGTCGGTAGCCTATTCATGCACTTTTACGTAGTGCCTGCTAGTGCGGCACGTATGATCGCACATGCTTGGGGTTACATAATCCTGCTCGGGGAAATACCCCTCACAATTTTGTGCACAAAGAAGGGCCTCCACCACTTTGGGAGAAAGAGAGGTTCGGTATGGATCAAGAATACATCCTCAGGTACTAAAAGCGGACTCGGATGCAACGGTAGATACCGGAATAGCTAGAATGTCCCGCGCCATTTGACCACCAATTCAAGAGATCAAAGCTTTCACTTTTATGATCTTCTCTAGTCTCCACCCAATACTTCTCTAACTCCGATTTGCTCACCATATTACTCTCTTCATCCATGTGTTGCTCGAATTCTTCATCAAATGCCTCACAAAAATCCGTACTTCGCTTTGAATTCTTCTCCTTGTTTCTAGAATCAATAACAATTGATGGTTCCCCTGTTCCACACTCTTTTTCTCATACCAATTATAAAGCCTTTTCATTCCCTCCTTAATCTCAACCACCTTGCCTTCAACCAAACTATCGGCATAGTATCTACCCAAGCTCCATCTCACGAAAACAAACTTGTAACGGGGATCAAGAACATTAGCATACAACAACAAGGGGTTTATTTTCTCAAACTTACCCCAATATTTGTCAAACTTTGTATTCATGCCCCTAGCCAAAAGCTTCAACTTAGGATCATCACTCTCTTCCAATTTCGCAATTGCTTTTTTAACGGTCTGTAGACACCCCAATTTTGACGACTCGTGTATCCCCAATGATGAAAAGAGCACACGAAATATACCTCGGAACAATACCTTGAGTCAAATGGATCAAAAGAACCAAAATCCCAAACCCACCTGAACCGTACGGCCTCATCTCCCCAGACGTACGGCTTAAAATTCCATTTACACCATGTGGTGTTGTTGTGTGCACCTACGGTATACTGTGGACACCGTGCGGCATCATCGTCCCATCAACAGGATTCCTGGGTTGCCCAGCAGCTCAGTTCGTTCGCGTGACACGGCAAAGCCTACGACGTAGCTCACCTTTTTTGCGTACGAATCTCACCCATGGTAGAACGTACGGCACCCCTCTCCTGTATAATCTTACCCCCGTCAAACAGTTCCGGGTAGCTCGAACTCACTCACGCAAGCCAACTAAAAATTCCCCGTAAAATCTCTCCTCCCTCAAAGCTCTGTTACTATACTCACACTCATCCACAGCTTTACCAAACCACATAAAACTTTGTCTCACAAGTCCAGAAAGTTATAAACCCCATTTTTTATCCGTTTGGTTCCGTTTCAAGGTATAAAATCCGAGTTCTTATTTGAAGTTTTATTCTCTGAGGGGACTCTATCGAGTCGGAGGAGAGCCTCGTAGCTCTTCCTTTGGCTTGAAAGAATATTGTCAACAAGTTCGACCCTCTCTGATCGTGCATTCCGCAACCCATTTTGGTTGTGGAAATGCCGTTCGTACGTAGAGGTACATTTCTTTACTAAAGTTTTTCTTAAAGCCTTTCAAAATCCTCAAAATATTATGTTTTTCATAAAGAAAACAAAGTAAACAGAAATTACTTTTGTTTTGCCAAAATCCATTTTTTTCAAAATTTTATGCTATCAGTGGCACCGTACGGCATTACTCCTGCACCGCGCGGTGTACTTTAGGGTGTCGTAATGCACCGAGGCAGAATTTGATTTCCCATGCTCTATTTCGTGAATTCTGGTACTCTATTTTCTGAAAAACTTACAGATTCTTTATTACACTGACCCCCCTTGAGCTTCTGGTCATTATCATTACGTCCCTTTTCTTTTTTTTATTTTACTATTCATTCCATTTGATTATTTACTACGTGATTTAATTATTGCAAGTTATATCAAATGTGTTATTTCCTTTATTTTATTTATTGTTTATGTGAATAAAGTTTTTAATAAAATCTTTTCATAAAAATCCCACAAATATTTAGTAGAGACCAGAAAATTCCGAGCAAGCGGGGTGCATTTTTTGAACAAAACCTTTCCCGCGGGTAATCTGGCTCCTGAACCTCTATTTTTCGCAGACCAAACACTTTTTCAGCGGCACAAGAGTCATATTTTTCTAAACGGTTTCTCGGGTACCTAACATTTTCCAAAAATTAAACCCCGGGTGACGACTCTAAAATTTTCTTTTTCCCTAATTCGCCTCCTTTTTCCAAACAAAAAGCGTGGGCGCCCGTGCGTCCACAAAATGGCGACTCCGCTGGGGATCGATATTTTTTAAATTAATCTTTATTTTGACATTTTACACTTGTAAAGCGACCCTTGAAAGCTTGAGACAAAGTACATGCTTCGTGTTGTCAAAGAAAGGAATGGTGTCCAGGTGAGAGCCCAACCAATCCGGACTGAAGCTTTCCCGGTTGTTTGTTGGTGTAAAATTTCAAGATTTTGATTAATTTAAAAAGCAAGCCAGACTTGAAACATATTTGTGGAACTTTTGAAAAGATTTTAAACTTTTGCATTGAACGTGCATGGTTACTAGCCGTGCCGCTGCGTCTACCCAGCTTGATGGTGTTAGGACATCCCAGGATTCTCAGCAACCTTGGACGATGATGAGTTAGCATGCCGTTATTACCCTTGCCACGTCAGTACTCTGTGCATAGGGGAGGCAATTATTGGCTCTAGTCTGGGGAACCCCCTAAACCAAAACCGGCCTTTGCATATAGATAGCCGTAGAACCTTCTAACCTACGACAGGACCCACAGGGTAAGATTATGTGATATATCCTGCTACGTGTTTACTGTTTTCCTATATCCTGTCAGCATGCTACTTGTTTACCGCTTTTGCACATACCATGCTACCTGTTTACTGCTTTTGTATATACTGCTCTCGTTTTGCATGCATACATAAATTAGATCGGCCCTAGGTTGTCACTTCATTCACTTCAGGATTGCCTCAATACTCTCTGGTTATGCTGAATATCCAAAAATCCCATTTTTTTAAAAAAGCACTGCAAATAGGCTCTACTTTTCCCAAATAAAACCAGTATTCCTTTTGTCAGAAAGCAATGGCTGACCAACCCAGCAACAAGAGACTCAAGTCTACCTTCACCACTCACCACAATGCTTCTGCCTAGATCATTGAAGAATACAAGAATACCAAGCCTGAAGAGAAGACCCCAGAGGGTGAGAAGCAGGGTGAAAAGCTCTACAAGTGGGTCGATCAGATCGTCAAGCCCAATCAGCCAGACCTAACAAACCAGTGGGACAACACTGAAAGCTATCCAGGCTGGAAGTTCTACATCACACCAGACAGCAACCCAAGGGTGCTCCCAGATAAGATAACTGTTATGTACGAGGAGGATGATGGATACTTCTGCACTATGCCTCCAGTCAAATACTATGACGAGGAAGGCAAACCAGCGTACTACTTCGCTCACCCAGCCACTAGCCATAAGTACTGGGACGAATGTGACTGTGATGACTGCTACGAGTATTGCCTTCTCAACAACGAGGGCATGTCCCCCTGCCAGCTCAAAGAACAGTATGCTTGGAAAAAATAGCAGGAGGAAGAGGAAGCCAGAACCCTCAAAGGTAAGCAGAAGGTCGGTGAAGCCAGTTCACCATTCAGCCCAATCACCCCAACTCATCCCATCCCATGAAGTTGCAATCTGAAACATCGTAAGTGTACCAACTACTGGATCTTATCAAGCCGTCAAGGGCCTCTTTTGGAATAAAGCCAGCATCAGCTATTGGCTCATCATGTCTGAATGTTGTTTGCTTATCAAGCCTGGAGTCCGAATCAGTTGTGATTGAGTCTGTTGCAGTTGCTTATTGAGTCTGTTGTTGTTTTTTGTACTGGTTATTTACTGAGTCTGTAATAGCCTGTACTTTGCTTACCGAGTCTGTCTTTCCGTCTATCGGAACCCTTTTGTATCACTCCACGAGTGGATGATCAATGAAAAATGACATCTTTTGCAAAAAATTGAGAGCCTAAATTACAGTCCCGAACTACGTTACAACCTGATTCCTCTCTATGGGGATACTTAGGCAACCTCGGTCCAGCCGTTGTTTTCAAAAATATTGGGAATTTGAACATATTCAGCAAAATCAAAGAAGATTGGGGCAATCTTGCATCATGCATAGCACTTCATTCTTTCATGTAAATATATTGCACATACAACATCATTTAATTTAGTCTGTTCATACCATCAGTACATAACCATTGGCAAAAACAAGAACGCTTCCGCACCTGGTTGGGCTCGAACTCCCGAACAACGATTAATTCGAACTGAATCAAGAGCAGAATAGTCAACTAGCCTTCCAGTTATGCCCAAAACCACAGATCACATTGAGAAAACCGAGGTTGAGATTCTCAAGGAAGCTTTGGAAGATCAGAAAATCGCCAACAATAAGCAGATGGCTCAGATGATAATCATGATTCAGGACATAATCTCCTATTTCCCTTCAACGTCTGGGGAATCGTCAAATAATCAGAACAATCCAGAGATGCAAGCCATGATAGTTAACGTACCCAAGCTTGAGGAATCGGTCCAGAAACAAGAAAAGATCGCAGCTACAGGGATTGACATGGAGAAATTGTGCCTATTCCCTGATGCTAAGCTGCCTGACAAGTTCAAGCCGATTGACAGGGACAAGTTTGATGGGAGCGGTGATCCAAAAGCATACTTGCAAACATATGTGGGTATCGTATCCATGTATGATGTGGAGAAGAACTCCATGGCCCAGATGTTCCAGCAAACCCTGACGGGACCTGCACTTCGTTGGTTTCTGAACTTGGACAATTCCAAGAAAAAGTTTTAGGAAGACATTGGGGCAGCATTCGTGGCTCAGTACAATTACAACATTCAGTTGGAAATGACCATTCGGGAGTTGGAATCCACAAAGATGGGAAAGAACGAGTCTTTCGTCGACTTTGTCAAGCGCTGGAGAGGAAAGGCTTCACAGATGATAGACAGGCCTTCAGAGAAGGAACAGATGAGGATTATCACCCGGAACTTGGAACCGGACTTCGCCAAGCACCTGGTGGTCTTTCAAACTTTAAAACCTTTTATGAAGCCGGCCTTGCTGTTGAAGACGCAATCCGCACTGGTATATTTGACGAAGGAGAATCAGCTTCTCAGCCCAAGCGATTCTATTCCAGTAACAGCAATACCCTTTTTGGACCCAATACCTACAACCAAACTCAAGCTAGTTCCTCCAATCCCAAGCCAGTCAAAGCCGAGCCGGTTAACCAAATAGCCACCTAGTCACTTTCCCCTCAAAACACATCCCGGCCAAGAAGAGAATTCTACCAATTTCCTTTCCGCCTTACCCCTGTCTACAAAAAGCTCCTCGAGAAAAATGCCATCAAGCCTCTTGATCCACCCAAAGAACTTCCCGCAAACCATAATCCTAATGTCTACTGTGCCTACCACCAAATGCCCGGTCATCATACCAATAACTTTATCCGCCTCAAACACATAGTCCAAGACTTTGTTGATGACGGAACCATTCCACTCCCTAGGCAGAAACCCAATACTATTTCCAATCCTTTGCCTGACCACAAAAAGAATATCCAGATTAACCAAATATCCTTCAGCTCCACTTCAAAAGGCCAAAACCTTACTCAGTTTAATCCAAGCCTATACATCGTGCCAGTCACCGAAACCAAAACCTTTTGTCTCAGTGCCGGAGAACCTGGAAATTTGTGCCATCGGAGAGCTCGAATGGAAGCCCAAACTCAAATGGAGCGACCTCGCAAAAGAAGAAGAGTGGGCCATGAACGATCGGGAGTGGAAGGATTCCCAACGAACATTGTTCGGTTCTTTGCTAATCTCTTGGGACCCGAGCCAGTTCATCGTTCCAGAATTTCATGACAAGCCATTTGTTCGCATACCAGAACATTTCGGTATCAGTCAAATTGAAGAGATAGCAATCTGTACTGACCCTTTGGACACGATTTCACTCTTAGCCCTGTTTGGGGAATCTGAAAATCATCTGAGCCCAAGGAATGGAGAGGTTCACCACAACTCCTCGGGTAATCATTCACTGTCTCAGTCTCCAAAAGAAGAAAACCGTCATGCCATAGAAACCAGCTTTGATGATCACGACTGGTTTCCGCAAGCATACATCGTCGAAGAGTCTCTGTTGCAACCATCCGCATCATTTCCACATATCTCCAATGTATCGGTTCTGGTCACTGATTCCCCGACGACCACATGGAACGAAGATGAGGTTGTCGACATCCAAGTTGGCAGTGACGAAGTGTGGACAGTCAATAAATCCATGCTAGATGTGGACGGCCACTTCCGGCGGTTCCGGAAAATGTTTTTGATTTAAAATATGAGTCGCCACCCGGGATTTGATTTAGAAAATCTTTTTGGTACCCGAGAAACCGTTTGAAAATAATTGATGACTCTTGTGCCGTTTGGAAAAGATTTGATCCGCGAAAAAGATTCTTTTTGGGTCCGGAAGCCAAGTTACGGGCGGGGAAGGTTTTTGAAAAAGCACCCCGCTCGCACGGGATATTCCCGGTCTCTACTAAATATTTGTGGGATAAAGAAAATGTTTTATTGAAAATCTTTGACAATTAAACAATTAAATAACAGGAAATAATAAATAAATGAAATTAACAGGACTATCAGGAAATAAAATAAAACGGAGGAACTAAATGTTAAATAGAGTAAAGTTGAGGGAAAAAAATGTAATTTTAAAAATGTAAATCGCACCAGGATAAGAAAACATGGGAGACTTACTGGAAAACAGGGGAAAATAAAGGAGAGCCGTTCGGCTCTCTGGGAGGGCCGTTCGGCTTTGATGCGAGAGCCGTCCGGTCCTAGACTAGGACCGACCGGTCTTTTGGTTGTTTTCAAAAAAATGTTTTCTATCCTCTGGAAGGATGGAGTTATGACTCAAAAATCGGTTTCTTTTATACAAGAATTCTCCTAAGAGGAGTGTCAATATTTAGAAAATGTTTTGGAGAAGAAATGTGTCCTGAGAAACAGACCGAAACGTGCGATTATGATGAAAAATCACTCGTTTCGATATTTGGGAGGATTTTTACTGTAAATAAGTTTTCCGGACTCGAAGATAACTACGGGAGTTATTCCGAGTTCGGGAAGAAACCCCTCAAAAGAGCATGGTTACTGAATCCAGCCCTAAAAAAAAATACGATTCTTATACCTTGATTGAGTAGATTTCAGACGCCGAAGGAAATTGATTTTGAGTTTGATTCTCAGTGGTTTTTGAGGATTTCTGGAGTTTGAGTAGGAGAACTTTGCACGATATATTTCTTTCTTTTTTTTGATCTCCTGTATTGTAAGCACCGTTGTGAAAATGAGGGAGCGAGCTCGATTTTATAGTCGTTCGAGTTAACCACTGGATCACGCGAAAATTTTTCGTCATCATGATATTCCCTGACGCGGGGAATATATTCTCTGAAATAATTCTCTGAACCCGGATTTTCCGACAAGACAGATAACAGACAGAGCCGGCCGGTTCTCAAAGAGAGCCGTCCGGTCCTGTTGTCAAAGTCGTCCGACCGTTGCAAGGAAGTAAAGCCGTCCGGTTCTCTACTCCTTATTTCTGAAAATTCTTTTGTTGTTTTCAAATAGTTTTAAAGGCGTGATCGATCTTTTTCAAGGTATTCCTCATATTTTCCTTTATTCATCATCGGGGGGACGCAGGGTCAAAATTGGGGTGTCTACAGTTGCCCCTCTTTGACGCGACTTGGTCATCATTTTTGTGATGCAAGTTGCGTCGAAGATAAAGAGACATCCCAATTTCGGTTGCCTCAGCATATGAAAACAAAATCGATAAAACGTGGTCGAGCCCCTAAGGCTTCCTACGTACCGCATTTGTAGGGATCAGACCAAACGTAGTTCATTGGGGCTAAATCGAATAAGTATTTTGACGGATTTTAAAAACCGAAATCGCCATTGAGAGCGCTGTAAAAATTGACTCCTCATTTTTCAACGAGGGAAAAACGAACGATGATTTTTGGAAAAATCAACTAATTACCTGACGGATTTTTAAAATCAGAAATGCCGCTGAGGGCGCTGTAAAAAATTGACTCCTCATTTTTCAACAAGGGAAGGAAATAAATAGTACCATTGAGGTTTTTATGGAAATGATCCCTTTGAGGAAGTTTATGAAAATAATACAATTGAGGATTTTATGAAAATAATACCATTGAGGATTTTACGAAAATAATACCATTGAGGGTTTTACGAAAATAATACCATTGAGGATTTTATGAAAATAATACCATTGAGGATTTTTATGAAAATAATACCATCGAGGATTTTATGAAAATAATACTAATACCATTGAGGATTTTATGAAAATGATACCATTGAGGATTTTATGAAAATAATACCATTGAGGATTTCATGAAAATAATTCCAAAAGCAGAAAGAACTGATCTTAATTTCACTGAAATAATAAAAGGAAAGTGAGGGACTTACAATGCAATTACTCTGATCGAAAGAGGGCCGGCCGGCTTGAACAGAAAGGACCGGACGGCTACCTAGGATGAGCCGGACGGTCGTGAAGGATAAAAGAACCGGACGGCCGTCTCGGATGAGCCGGACGGTCTTTGTCATTTATCTGGGGGTTGGTTTTAAAACCGCCATTCCTCCGATTTCATCCTCGTTTTGAAAAAAGAGGTCGTCAGCTTCTTCTCCTTCGTCTAATATTTCTTCTTCCAAATATCGATTGATATCCTATAAAAAAAAAATTGAACCGACGGCAGCCATGGCAGAATCCGGCGATGTTGGTGACGAATCTTCTCCTTCCAGTGATCAGGGGGAGTCGCCGGTGCGTGAAGGAGTGACGGCGGGGCCGATTCAGACCGCGAGTGACTTGGTTCCTCCACGAACGAGTGGAATTGATTCGGTCATGGAGGACCGTGCGGTTCAACTAGCGGGCGGGGAAGCCCGTGCGGCTGAGTTTGGTGGTGAGGACACACACCGATCGGTTGGGGATGTGGACCGGGCGGCTGAGCCCAGTGGGGAGACCCCTTTACAGATGCCAGAGGTTGTTCAGACAGTGGTCCATGAGGGTTTGGCTGTGAGTGGGCCCGCGGAGGGCAGCGGTGGTGATATCCGAGGGCCTGAGAGCGCGGAGGTTGACAAGGGTGCCATGGCTATGGAGGTTGATCGCCCGGGTGGCGAGGTTGGGGTTCAGAGCACTACCACCCCCGTACACACGGGTGTGTCAGGTATGAGTACTCCCCTTTCCGATATTGAGATGAATGTAGCAGGCATAGACGTCTCTGTTGAGCCGAGGGCTTTGAGGAGAGACTTAGGTAAGGAGGTTATGGTCCCTCCTGAGGTTCAGAGTGCTGTTTTAGGTACACCGGCTAGAGGAGAGGCACAGACGCCCGGTGGTTCGGTGTTGATCAGAGGACCCGGGGGTGATGATGTGGTGATGGAGAAGGCTAGTGATGATGAGGGATTACCTGGTTTTACTGAGTCTTCAGTGCCTCGAGTTTTCAGGAGTTTGACTTCGGCTCTGGGAGCAAGAGAGGGAGAGGCCGTAGACCCTACTTTGTTTCACAAACCCACTGGCACTTCGAATGAGCGGGGTACTACTCTTGGAGACACCCTGGAGGCGGTTACAGACGAGACTTTGGCCCGGAACATTCAGGAGTTTCCGGACTTGGCGGTGTTAGTTGGTGAGTCCTCGGCTCAGCAGAGAGAGCAGGAGGAGGTTCGGGATGAGGGTGTAGTGATTGGCGGGGTGAGGGTTTCCGTGGTTGCAGCAGTTAGAGCTTCTTTGAGGGATAGACTCCCTTTCACTCCTGAGACTTACATGGCGCTGACTCACTTCTTTGCACCGTCCGGGTGCGAGGTGTACGAGCCACTGTTGGCTTTCTACCCAGACTCACAGATCCTGCGGGACACACAGACACATATTTGAGGAGGCCTCTGGTATGTATCTTTATTTGTGTTTTTCCTTTGGATATGATATTCCTGCTTTGTACTGAATGAACTTGCTTGTTATCCCTGAAACAGGTGGATCGCCCCATGCTAGGATATGGAGGGCCGTCAAATTGCTTGGCGTTGTACGACGGGTTGCCACAGGGGGTGAGGGATTTGGTAGATAGATCTGGTTTTCTCCCTTTCATACGGACACTGCTGCCGACGTACTCTGACCGGTTTTTAGTGAGGGCTTTGATAGAGCATTGGTGGGATACCACTGATACTTTTCACTTCGGGTTCGGGGAGATGACTATCACCCCTTTGGACTTTGCGGCGACTACCGGCTTGAGGGTTGGCGGAGACCCGATTCCCTTTGACTCTGAGCTGTACTTGGACCGTGCCGCGATGCGGTATTACCTGGGGAGAGAGTTTGGTGACGTGCCTTCCGTGCAAGTGGATCGCTTGGTATCCATTTGGGACCATGAGCCAGACTCACCAGAGGAGACATCCCGGATAGCGAAGGCCTACTTGCTATACTTGTTTGGTTCTTCCTTGTTCCCGGACAAGCAGAATCATGTGCACTTGGGTTGGCTGCCTGCCTTGGAGGTAGTTGAGGAGGCGGGGAGGTTTGACTTTTGGTGGTGCGGCCTTGTGTACACTGTACGTTTCTTTGGGAGCCGTTACCAAAGGGAGGAGTGCAAAGATCTGTGGCTATTGGAGAGTCCTAGAGGTAACACTGCTTGATTTTCCTGCTTTTGGTTGTACCTTTGTACTGTTGCTTATCTTGATAACTGGCTTTGAAAACTTGCAGGTGTGGGCTTATGAGGTGTTTGGAGTTCCGGCTCCAAGGAACACTCATGATCCACAAGACGTGTTTCCGCGGGCGCTGAAGTGGACACAGAGTCATGTGAGGGAAGGCGGACTGAGACGTGATCTGAACGCCCTTCGTGTCTTCCTAGACCAGAGTACAGGGACTACGATGAAATTTCTTGAAACTGTGCTTTCATGTCATCCCAATTTGCTTGTACTGAATTCTCTGAATCTGGACTAATTTATCCTTGAACACTATTGCAGGTTCGTTGGAATCCATGGGGTGATGCTGATCTCCCTTACTTGGCTCGGAGCAGAGAGGTTACCCGGGGGCGATTTCTGTTGGAGTCCCCGTTTGGTTGGAGGTGGTACTTGGGTGAGAGAGTGTCACGCCAGTCCCTAGAGTTGACCGGGTTCAGAGTGCCAGGTCCACTTCCAACACGCGTTCAGAGGACGCAGGAGTACATAGTGGGGGAGTTGGGAGACTTTCACTGTCCTGGATACGGAGTTAGTCTTCGACTCCTCTCCAGACTACCCGGGCTATGTGAGGAGCTTTTTAGCGCACACTTTGGACTTGACACCTCCACCGGCTCCTGTAGAGCCTGTTCCGTTGCCTGCAGTGAGGAGGGTGTTGGACGTGATGGTTCCGGGTGGAGCCATGAGAGTGATAGACGTCCCAGTTGTTACCGGGCCTGTGACTTTTGAGGCGACAGAGGTAACCTGAAATTTATAGAAAGAAAATACTCAGTTTTTTCAATTTCAACTCAAATATAATGCTTGTTACCTGATGTTACTTTCAATTTTCATTGCAGATTCCTGTTGAGTGGGCCAGGTCTCAGATCGAGTACTCGCGGGATCTGGAGGCTTTAGTGCGGCGCCTCATGCTGGGTGAGGTTATCCCGACACGGGACCGTCTTGAGCCTGGTTTGGTGCCTGGCCCAGGAGGTGATGGAGGTGACGATGGAGATGATGGAGGTGGTGGCGGAAGAGGTGGTAGAGGTGGCCGCGGAGGTGGCTGTGGAGGTGCTCGTAGAGACGGAGCCGGCGATAGAGCCAGTGGAGCAGAGGGTGGCCATGGAGGCTGTACTGGTGGACGCGGTGCTGGGGGTGACCGCGAGACTGGTGGCGGAGCGTCTGGGAGCCGCCGTAGACCGAGGGAGCGCAGGGGCTCAGTTGATAGTGATTCGGATCAGGTATCCTTTGTGTGCTGCTTTTCTTGAATTCTGAATTTGTTTACTGATGTTGAGATTTCTATGCAGGATGTGGTTCCTCCCCCACGGCTAGTGAGGAGGCCTTTGATGAAGCATGCCGGGGGAGAGCCGTCACATGTCACATCTCTGATTCCACCGTCTGGCGGGGTGTTGGTTGAGAGGCCTGGGCCGAGTGCACGCGGGAGTTCTGTACCCGCTCGGAGATGGGCCCCTCGGGAGGAGAGCACTAGTGATGAGGACTATGATGAGCATGATGATGATGGTGGTAGTGATGAGGACAACGAGTCTAGTACGCCTGAGCATCCTGTGGTCAAGAGACGTCGTAGCGGTTTTTAGGTCGAGCCTGCGTGCTCGTTTTTTATTTGGGCGCCTGTTTGCCCCTTTTTGCCTTGTTATGAGTACGGCCTGCGAGCCGAGTGGATAGGGATGATGATGCTGGGCCAGTTTTGCCCTCAGATGAATGTACCTGCACCTTTTTTATGGATGATGCACGGATGTTTATATGATTCTTGCACTTTTATTATTTCAAATTGTCCACACCGGCGTGCTTTTGAGTTTAAAACTGAGTTTAACAAGCATGATTGATCAAAGAAATAAAGGAATCTGGAGAAATTTGTGGGACATGCCCCTGCAAAAACTAAAGACTTTTTGACTGTAAGACAGAACTTGGAAAATGAAAACTCGAGTGGACTCAAAACAAAAACCCGACATAATGCGACCCAAGACACCAGAACTTGGAATTTGTACATCATATGACAAATAATGCTCCTAACAAGTCATATAGGGTTATTGTAACTTGCTTGAATGATTGAAATGGAAAAAATTGACACTCGAACGCATTTTGGCCTGTTGACGGCTCCCGTTTGGCCATATTCGGACTTCAATACCCTCGAATTCCCAAAAAGTTGATTTGACAATCTTAGTTCATTGTCACAGATGATTGTTCATGCTTCCCATGGCCATTTTTGTTAAAAAGACGGAAAACGGCCGTTCTAGCTCGCCCCGACTTGCCATATCGGGCATATTGGGCCCGTTGACGTGCCGATTTGACCGAATGAAGTCCAAACGCAAATCTGATTGCTCCCACAGTCCCTAAACACTTATTATGGTTTGCTCGTGCAAAAACATCGTTGAAAATACAGGAAAAGGAGCTCTTGTTCTCAATATTTCGTTTCGGGTGTCGGTTTTGCCGTATCCGACACAGTGGAGTATCTACCTGCCCAAACGAGGTCGAAATCCTGATCCGATTGCGCACGCAAGTTTTGAAAATCCGTCTTGAGCTGGCAGAACAGAAAACTTTGCAAAAAGAATAGCCATGAGGGATTTGGACCTTTAAACCGAAGCTTAGCCTTTGATCATGCCTCCAAAAACGGCCGTTTCGTGCATTTTGATGCTTTTGGTTGCGGGAACCTTGCGAAGTGCTTTGAGTGACCTTTTATGAATTCCACGAATGTTTACCCATGCTTGTCGCGGCTGCCAAAGTTGCCAAAATGGAAAAATGGGGTTTCGGCTTGCCGGTTGGTCAGTTTCGCCGTATCCGTCCGTATCGGGGATCCTTTTTGCTCAATTGTGATCGGAATGCCAATCCGATTGCTCGCACAACTTTCAAATACTATTTGGGATGCATCCATGCCAAAATATCATCAAAAACCTGACCGGAATGATTTTTGAGCCATTGGTCGCAACTTGACGTCCATAAAAGCTAAAAATGGCCGTTTTCGAGTTTTTAGTACTTTGGACCTCAAACTTTCCATGGATATTGGCTCGTGATACTGCCTAGGTGCTGTATGTGCTTTCCAAGGAAGGTTTTGACCAGTGATGCCCGGAGAACGGGGTGGCGGTGCCTCGGTTTGTTGGTTTTTCAGCATTTTTAGCGTTTCAGAGTGCCCGGATAGCCAAATGAGTTTGGAATCGTAATCCGATCGTTCCCACAACTTTAGAATCTCCATTAGAACTTGAATGTCCAGAAACATTAGTGAAAATACGTCCAGGGATAGTTTTGGGACCTCAAACTGGAAATTTTTCTTTGAAACTAGGCTAGAGAGCCGGTCGGCTGTTCTGTGAGGGCCGGCCGGTTATGTCCAAGAGCCGTCCGGCTCAGTTGATGAATCTTCCAAAATTTTGAGTTCTGTGACAGTGCTCTGAGTTTTCGTCAGTTCTTCTGCTATTTTCAGTATATCTTTGGTCATTGATGGAGAGTATCCGTGACGCGTTGCTACCCAAACTTCTCATTTCCCAACTTGGCACGCATGATGAGACTTGCAGATTTTCGCAACTCCGATTTCCTTATAAAACTCATGCACGAGCATCACCCTTCCTCTGTAACCCAAAACCAGCGCTTCATTTCTCCCATACTTTTGAACATCACCATGAATCTTTCGGCTCAAGTTCGAACGTGGCTTGATGGTCTTGACGGTCTCGGGTGGCTCAACTTTCGGGACCACCGTATGGCTTCATTGCGCTATATCCGTGATGTATCCATTCACCCCGAGCTCCTACATGCTGCAGTACAATTCTGGGATCCGGAGGTGCATGTATTCCGCTTTGGTTTTAATGAAGTGTGTCCTACTGTGGAGTTCCATGCGTACCTCGGAGGCTTCACTCTGGAGATTCCAATCATCCCCTTGCATGGGATAAACTATGCTGATGTGTTGTCAACTAGGCTTGGGATAAACTTCCGGGCAGCGAAGTCCATGCTCAAAAATGGTGTGATTAACATTCCGCGCATTATCAAGCAATTTTCTCCCGAAGGGTTCGCACTGTGTCTCTGCTTGCTGGCAGCATTTCTATTTGTCCAGTCTGATGGTCAAGCTAGTTCATCTTTGGTTGGGGTGGGCATGCAGATCGAGGAGCGCAAAGATGTGGCCCCAATGGTTTTGGCTGAAACTCTGATGGGTTTGGACAAGGTTCGTGCTGGCCACACCAGCATTTTTGAAGGGAGTGCTTTGCTCCTACAGGTAGGTTTCTCACTCAGCTCTCCTTTTGCTAGTTTTTCTCACGTTCTCATTTTTCCTCAAAACTCGGGTTTAGGCTTTCTATGGTTTCTCACTTGTTTTTAACTCTCATGCAGACATGGCTTTGTGACAAGGCAAACTTGTTGGAACCCGTTCCACGCAGGCGAATTCACGAAACAAGGGGGTTTATTGAGAGAGGTTATCTGGATTCTTCTAATGATGTGCATGGTTGGTTCAGGGTTTTTACCCGAGTTTCTGCAGAAACAATTGCTTGGCGCATAATGTGGACAGATATCCCGGCTATGTCTGTGAGCAACATGGGGCGTCAGCGGATGATCTTGGCTGGTCTGAACAATTGGACATTCTACATCCCAAACCGTATTCTTCGCCAACTTGGAGTTCGTCAGAAGATACCACAACCTAAAAACTTTGCATTGCCGAATACCAATCTGGCTTCATTCAGGGCTTATCAAAATAACTGGAGGGAACGCACTGTCATCCCGCCGGACCCGTATCCGAGTGTCAACCTTTCCAACCGATATGTGAGGTGGCTGGTAGAAGACATGCAAACAAGAGAGAATAGAGACTAAACTTGATTTTTGGACTCAATCTTAATGTGCTTGAAATAAATTGTTTTGACCCACCAGATGTATCGTGTGGAGGTCATGCTTGTTTGTGTTTTGAAAGTTTCATGCTCAGCCATGTAATCCAAGAAGCTTTTTAAATAAAGATGATTAATGAAAACTTTGCTTTGAATTTATGCGCATCTTGAACGAACACCAACTCAGAGATATTTTTCAGAAAGATAGTGACCGATCCCCAATGTGAGGATGCCTACGTATCCTTTTGCAAGGAATCAGGTCATGACGTAGTTCAGGCAGCAAATTCTGGTTCGGGTTCACTCGAGAATTGACACTCTCCTTTTGTGCTTTGAATTTTGCCTAGTACCGCCCTTTCGGGTTTTCGGTCTAGCGAGCTGATTTTGATTTGCCTTTAAATTTTGCCTAAGTCGCCCAATGTGGGTTTTCAACCTAGCAGGCTTGCTCTAGATTTTGCCTGGCACTGCCCACCCTTGTGGTTTTCAGTCCAGCGAGCTTCTCTCAGGGATAATATCTCTTGAGTTGGTCCATGTTGACCAGAGTAGAAAAACTGTTGCCGTCAAGGTCAATGAGTTCCGTTGCACTACCTGATAAGATCTTCTTGATAATGTACGGACCAGCCCATTTTGGTCGAAACTTCCCACAGGGATCGTAAACTGGAGCTCGGATCTCTTTTAAGACCATGTCACCTTCTTGTAAATTCCTGGATTTCACCTTCTTGTTAAATGCTCGTGCGATCCTGCGCTGATAACCCTGAACATGATATAAAGCCTTGAGTCGTCTTTCATCAAACAACATGAGCTCTTCGAATCTCGCACCCTGTTATTCTGCTTCACTGATCTCTGATTCAACCATGATTCTTAGAGACGGTACTTCAAGCTCAATCGGGAGAACAGCTTCCATGCAGTAAACCAAAGAATAGGGTGTTGCCCCTGTTGCAGTACGGATGGAGGTACGATATCCCCATAAAGCCAATGGTAGTTGTTCGTGCCAGTTCCTTGCAGATTCAATGGTTTTTTCCAGTATTGTCTTGAGGGTTTTGTTTGCTGCCTCAACTGCTCCGTTGGTCTGTTGCCGATAGACGGTTGACTTATGAGCCTGAACTCCGAATTCTTCCAGAACTTGCGCAGCCCTTCCCTTGAAATGAACCCTGTTGTCTGATACAAAAGCTTGAGGAACACCATACCTGTAAATGATGTTCTGCTTGATGAAATGAGCGACCTTTACCGCTGTCAGAGTGGCGTATGAAGCCGCTTCAACCCACTTAGTGAAATAATCAATTGCTACCAGAATAAACTTGTGCCCGTTTGATGCGGCCGGTGTGATTCTTCCAATAACATCAATGCCCCAAGTTGAGAAGGGCCAGGGCGAAGTCATGGAGTGTAATTCTGATGGTGGTACATGCATAAGATTAGCATGAATTTGGCACTTGTGGCACCGTCTCACATATTCGATGCACTCAGTTTCCATGGTTGACCAGTAATACCCTTGACGAAGAATCTTCTTGGCAAGCATCGTGCCATTCATATGAGGACCACAGACTCCTTTATGAATTTCTTCCATGATCATGATAGCTTCTGCTCCGTGCACACATATCTTATGTACCCCACAATGCGATCGCCTGTATAACTTCCCTCCGCAGATAATGTATTGAGAGGCTAATCTCCGGAGAGCAATCTGATCCTTCTTTTCTGTTCCCGTCGGATATTCATTACTTTTAATAAAATTCCAGATGTCATGGTACCACGGTAGACCGTCCCCTGGCTCGTCAATAGCCATAACATATTCAAATACGGGCTTGTCCCTCTGTTCAATCGTGATTGGCCTAAGCTTAACACCGTTTGGTATTTCCACCATTGAGGCTAGAGTTGCTAAGGCATCTGCAAACCGATTCTTCAGTCTCGGGACGTGAGTGAATGTGACCATCTGAAATCTCGGGATTAGATCTTCCAGATCCTTGTGGTAAGGCTTGAGCTTGTCCTCTTTTACCTTCCAATCACCATTAGCCTGTGACATAACCAAGTTGGAATCCCCAACAACCTCTAGCCTTTTGACCCCGATTTCTAAAGCAGCTTCCATACCCACGATGCAAGCTTCATATTCTGATTGATTGTTAGTGACTTCAAAGTTGAGCTTGAATGCAAGAGGGATGTGCGACCCCTCCGGTGAGATCAGCAATACTCCGATTTCGAAACCCTTTTGATTGGCGGCTCCGTCAAAATACAACATCCAGACATCGTTGGTTGTTGTCATCACATTCTCGTCGGGGAACTCGAACTCCACATCATCTGGCCCATCCACTGGTCGATCTGCTAGGAATTCCGCAACAGCCCTGCCTTTTATTGATTTTTGAGTGACGTACTTGATGTCAAATTCAGCCAACAGGAGCAACCACCGTGCCAACTTACCCGTCAATGCCGGTTTTTCAAATAGGTACTTGTGTGGATCCATTCGAGAAATTAGCTTTACAGAATAAGCCAGCATATAGTGCCTTAACTTTTTGGAAGCCCAAATCAGTGCCCATCATCTTTTTACTGATGTAATAAACAGCTTTCTCGCTTCCGCCTTCGCCTTCCTGTGCCAGCATGCATCCCATAGCTGATGACATAACTGACAAGTACAGAATAAGAGGTTGTCATGGTATTGGAGGCATCAATACAGGAGGGTTCTGAAGATACTCCTCGATGGTTTCAAAGGCTTTTTGACACTTATCATCCCACTTGAACGATACTCCTTTTCTGAGTAGACGAAACATCGGCTCGCATGTTGAGGTCAACTTAGCGATGAATCTGCTGATAAACTGGATTTTTCCGAGGAAGCTCCGTATCTCCTTCTCTGTTTGAGGCGGCTCCATTTCTAGAATAGCACTTATCTTTGATGGATCTACCTCAATTCCTCGTGTGGTTATCATGAAACCAAGCATCTTTCCCGCCGTGACTCCAAACGTGCATTTCTCGGGATTGAGGGGCAATCTGTACTTACGGATCCTTTCAAAGAATTTCCTTAGAGCAGGTAAATGCCCTTCTCTTTCCTTGACTTTGACAATCATGTGGTCCACATATACCTCTACTTCTTCGTGCATCATGTCATGCAACAAAGTTGTCGCCGCCCTCTGATAAGTAGAACCTGCATTTTTCAGTCCAAATGTCATAACTCTGTAACAGTAGGTGCCCCATTCCGTGGTGAAAGTAGTTTTCTCTCGGTCTTCGGGAGCCATGAGAATCTGGTTGTGTGAAGACCCGAAAAATTCATATTTATTTTGCGTAAATAACAATGGGTTAATGTGAGGAATTGAATGAAATGATAATATTGACTAAGTGTTGGAGAGTTGGTGAGATATATGTTGATTGAGGTGTATTTGGTTTACACAAGTCACTCTTGGACTTGGGGTGTAATTTTAGAGATTTGAGTGGGTTGTGTGGTGTATGAGAAGAGAGAGAAAGAGACCTTTCTTCCCCATTAGTTGGCCGGCCCTCTCTCTCTCCCTCCTCTCTCCTCCATAACTCCTCCAAGCTCAATCCTCACCAACCCAAGTCAATCCCTCAATTCCAACCTTAACCCCTTCACAAAAGCTTCCTAAAATCGCGTGCTCTACGCATTGGTGCTTTCGTTTCACCCCGGTGTTTGAAGAAATTTGCTTGGAGTTTGGAGCTTGGGCTAGGGTTTTACCATTTGAAGTGTTTTCTTTTCCAAATCTCAAAGAGGTAGGGGATCATCCTTCAATTCTCAATGTAAACTTGATGTTTGTGTGTGTATTGTCATCACATTTGTTAAATCTCTCTTAATCCTTGCTTTAAGCCTTTGTGAAAGCACTATAGTCTCATAATGTTGATGTGGAGTTGTTCTATCTATTTCCGAAGTGATTTGCTAGCCAATTTATGAGTTTGATTTGAGTTGGGTTGAAATCCCCCACCATGGGTGAAAATCTGCTAGAACTGGTCACTATTTAGGCTTTTTGGACAACCTCAAAGCAGAATTGGGAAAAGTGTAAAACTACAAAGTTGTAGCTCTTCAAATTACCTACGTTTTGATATATAATATGTCCAAAACGGAGTTCGGTGTGAAACGTTATGGCAAAAATACTGGGGACTGTTCAAAATCTGCTCGTAAGCATTCTGGGTCGACCCAGACCCTGTAGTGGGTCGACCCAAAACCTTCTGATCATCTTAGGACCATTTTGGGTCGACCCAATCACATTTTAGGTCGACCCAAACTCTCTTAAAGGTCATTTTACTCCTTTTGACCTCGTTTTGTGCGACGTGCATATTATGTCCATTCAAGTTGACTTAAAACACCTCGAGATGCGTGTCATGAGTATGATTTAGCGTATCCTACATTATCTTAAGTTCCCTCGGGGTTGTGATACATGTTTGACATCTAACGACACTAGTTGGGCGTTAACCAACCGAATTAGGGTTTTGATTATAGGATTGAGTTGAGATTATGCATGGACACCGAGACGATACTTTTGAATAGGAAATGAAAACGGTAATGTGATAATAATGACACGGGGCCCGAAAGGGTATGCCCGGAATGACACAGGGCCCGAAAGGGTATGCCCGGAATGACACGGGGCTTTATGGTATGCCCGGAGTATAAAGAATGGTTTAAATGAATAGTGCATCTAACGAGGATGTCTTGAACACCAGCGATATGTCGAGTACGCATCGGATACGACGGAGTCATATTTGGGTTGTATTAGTGACCATCAATTCTTAACCTGAGAATTTGGGGCGTTACAGGTTGTAACCTGAGAATCCATCCATAAAAGACAGCAGCGCGTGCCCTGCAGTGTTGTCTACCAGGACATCAATGTGCGGCAGTGGAAAGTCATCTTTCGGGCTGGCCTTATTCAAATCTCTAAAATCTACGTAGATTCTGATTTTTCCATTCTTTTTAGGAACAGGTACGATGTTGGTGACCCATTGAGGGTACTCAGTAACTTTCAGAAACCCTGCGTCTATCTGCCTCTGAACTTCCTTCTTAATTTCTAAAACCCAATCAGGCCTCATTTTCCTTAGCTTCTGTTTGACAGGCTTCGCATCAGGATACAATGGAATTCGGTGTTCTACAATTTCAGGATCAATACCAGGCATATCTGTGTGTGACCATGCAAAAACATCCTCGAATTCCCTCAGGAGATCCGAATGGGCTTTGAACTCTTCTGAAGATAGTCCGGAACCAATTTGAACCATGCGCGGAGTATTATCATCTTTCAAATTTATAGAAATAACTTCTTTTTTTATAGGCTGAGCATGCCTTTCATTTTCCCTTTCGATTAGAGATCGAAGTTCTTTTGGAATTTCTTCCTCAAACTCGATCTCTTCATCATCGAGGTCAACACAATTTATTTCAAACACAGCAAGATAAGTAAAGTCGACTTCATTTATTTCAAAGGAGGTGGCCCCATGGGCATGATACATGGGAGTGGACTCAAACTCAAAAGAAAAGTGATGACGTGGAGTGTTAACAGACTCCTGCTCTGACTCAGACTTGATCTCAGTGTTGGACTCAGACTCGGTGCTAGACTCGGACTCAAATTCAATGCTAGTGCAGATGATTTTAGGTACAAAAGTGCAATTTCTATATGTTTCATTGGCATCCATAATGAGCGTGGTAACATCCTCCAGAGCTTCCTAACCCAGCATCATCAGCTCCATGTCCTCGAGGGGCTCCAGATCAACAATCTTTGCAGCAGGCTCGACAAGTCCCATACCTAATGGACTCTCTTCCCCAAACAGCGATAGCAAATTCCCTGAGTCAAGAACTTCAATCCAGTCAACCCGGAGCTTTTTGACCAGCTCTTCCCTTTTCTCGGCTTCATCATCACTTTCCCAAGTATTGTTTGTGAAGATTTCAAACCCTGGCAGCTTGGTTTTGGTCTCCGTATCCTAGAAAGGTTCTGGTTCACCCTAATAATTAGCTTCTGGAGCTTTCAAGAAATGAATAGGCCTCTTGTTGGCTCGGGCCCGCACTTTCCACCTTGGACTAGACCTGCTTCTAACCGTCTTCTAACTCAGGCCAGCGCGGTTGTGGACACCCGTCGGGCGGCCGCCCACGCGATGGCGTTTCGATTTGGATTTGAAAAGTGATTTTGGAGTCGCCACCCGGGTTTAAGGAATGAACCCGAGAAACCAATAAAAATGACTCGTTATGCCCAATGGTTTTGAAAAATAATTTTACCGGTCGTGCGAA
>JAXBDA010004451.1:18271-28907 GCA_036023075.1 Gaultheria prostrata | reverse complement strand
GGCCCACGGCCCACCACAATCCGTGTCGTGTCGTGCCGTGCCATCTCGTGCTCGTGCCGATTCTCGTGCCCGTGCACAATCGAGCCTTGTAAAGCTAAAAAATACTTTTAAAAAATTATCATTACTTTTTAAAAATTGATAATTACAACAAAAAATTAACACACTTAATTCAAAAATATCAAATATTTTATTGATAATTGAACTTTGTAATACAATAGATGTGATTAAATAACAAATGCATCATTATAACTTGAAATTTGAATACATCCTAACTAGGTTGACACCTGCTCAAACTATCAATCATACGCATTCCTTAAAATAAAATAAAATAAACAAAATAATAACAATACTTTTCCACTAATTATAGAAAATTTCTGCTCATTACTATCTATATCTAAGTTTGAAAAATATTTTGTAATATCATCCATTTTTGAGTTTTGAATTAATTTTATTTGCCATTATACGTGTTTGTGCCGTGCTTTGTGTCGTGCCCGTGCCCGTGCCCGTGCCGTGCCGTGGGCTAAAAAATGATGGCCCAGCCCGGCCCACTTTAGTGTTTGTGTCGTGCCGTGCCAGGCCCATACCGTGTCGTGCCGACGATAAACGTGTCGTGCCCGTGTCGTGCTCGTGCCAGCCCGGCCCGTTCGACACCTCTACACGGCAGCAGGTTCAGCCACGGTAGCAGGTGTGTGCTTCCTCGCGTACCTCTTTGAGAACCTCTGGTTCCGTAGAAATTTCGGATCCATCTATATATATATACAAATAGATGCATATATCTTACTTTTGTAGAAGTGAAACACCAAAATTTGCAGGGTTTCATGTGTCTTACTTTTGCAGAAATGAAACACCAAAATTCAGCATTTCTTTTTTTTCTCAGCACAATTCAACATTTTCTTGCACCTAAATCTCAGTTTCAGCAACTAAGACTCATATTTCGGCAACTACATTCACATTTTCAGGGAAAAAAACTCTTCACAAGTGATCCAAAAGTAAGTCTAAGCATTCAGGCTGGAGAGAGATATTGTAATTAAGTATGTTTTCTATCATGAATTGATGTTCATGTATGCTATCTACTTGATTTTCCAAAATTTGGCATACCCCTTTGGTGGAAGAGTGCCGGTGCTTCCTCATTTTCTTGAGCCCGTTCTTGTGGGATTTGTGGGACTAGTTTCTTGCCGTATGATTCTTCCCTTTCGCCATCTGTAAAAAAATAGAGTAATATGTAATACGAAAATACACGAGAGTCAGCGTTGAGATGGTAAGAAGGGTAACGAAAATTCACGAGAAATACCTGGTGCTCATCGTTCAAAACCCCTTGGAAACCCTCTTCGTTCAAAACCCCTTAGATTAGAAACCCTAAATGATACAACCTTATATATACTAGAGGCTGGGGCACACGCAATGCGTGTGCACGTCGAACTTTGACAAAAAATATGCAAAAATGACACTTGATTTGTGTATGGCAAAACGGAGAACACTACAATGGTTTGAACTCAATTGATAAACTAATGACAAACTGTTTGATTTGCGTATGGTAAAACACTTAATTCCACTTCACTTATCCGTAACTGTAGGGGTACAAATGTCAACTTAAATCAAACACCACACCCTCTACGATCAATAATTGTTTCACACCTAGTGATAAAGCAGTTTTTCTTCCCATCTCTACCACTGCACCCCAAGAAAACCAATCAAAATCTTTTGAAACCAAAGAAAATCTTGTGATGCTCATGTTTGCTTCAAGGATTGGCATTGTGTTTTGCTAAAAAAATGATATTTCCTAACTTGTAAGTACTTCTATATCATTTATGCCTTTTTCTTCTCTCCCTCTAGACTTACCCAATTTTATTTTGGTCTTGGTGTCACGCTCTGCTTTTTTAACAAACTAAATATCACCAATATCCACGTGGGACAAGTCAAAAGTCATACATTCTCCATTTGATAGTCAAAGTCAAATATACAACTTCATAGTCAAGAATCAAAGTATCTCTAGCCAAGGATACTCGTACCCACATGCATAAGTACCAATATGATTTAAAGTTATTACATATCTCGAATATTGTCAAAAGATAGAAGAAATCGAGATTGCATAACCATCTTCCCAAAAATACTAAGTATGAAAATGAGAAAATAACTTCATGAAAATATAATCTTCATGGTATGCATTCACACTTCCAAGCATACAACTCATGAGCCTTGCAAGGTACCTGAAAATGATAGGGTGAGCTCACTAGCCCAGTAGGAAACCAATCTACTAACGCTAGGTGTATAAATATGATAAGTGTACATGATGTGGGTTGACATGAAAGAAGTGACCAAATGAGCATGAAGGGAACTAAAACAAGCGATACGTGTCCATAAAGTACTCAATGTTTGCCAAAACGCCATTTGCACTTCAAAACAATTCCATTTCCTACTTTTTCTTAAAATCAACCATTAAATTTAGGGTAAATAGAAAAAACACCCCCTCATCTATAAAACTCACTTACACCCCTTCATCTATGAACCGTTAGCAGGGACACCCCCTCCGCGTCATTTCCGTCCATTTGTTGGATGGAAAATGGATTCTAACTCATTTAAGACAGATATATCCTTTCATTTTGGAGGGAAAATTTCCCTCCACTCTTCCTCCCATATAATAGTTGTCCTGACCTACATTTGGAGCAGAACTCTCTCTCTCTCTCAGGTGTCCCTGCTAACGGTTCATAGATGAAGAGGTGTGTGTGCTGAGTTTTATAGATGAGGGGGTGTCCCTGCAAAATGGTGATAGATGAGGGGGTGTTTTTGCTATTTACCCTTAAATTTAATAGGGAACAAATCCCTCTGCCGGATTTCATGGGCTCCGTTCACCCATGGCCAGCTATGCTGGTAAAAATAATAATAATATAGGGAACTAGTCTCTCTGCCGGATTTCGTGGGCTCCGTTCACCCCTGCCGGATTTCGTGGGCTCCGTTCACCCCTGCTGGATTTCGTGGGCTCCGTGCACCCATGGCTAGGGATACCAAACGGGTGATCCCTAGATTCATAAAACCATTTTCATTATCTCAAAATATTTATTTCATCAAAACTCTCGATGTATCCCATTCCTTTTAAAATGTTCCAATTTTCGCCAAAAGTGTCAAACCAACTCAAATGATACGTGTCCGATACGTATGACCAAGTGATAGACAAATTCTCATGTCATAAGATTGGTTTTACGTTTTCAAAAGTGAATTGAAGGTTTAAAATGTAGGTATAGGTCCAATTTGCGAAGAAACGGACGATCAGGGGTCAAACGGGCATCGGGGAACAAACCGGAACAAAACAGGGAAAAAGTTTGGTCGCAGGAAATCCTGCCAGGGCGTCCCCAATCCCGCCCGGGCGGACGGGGCAGTTTGCAAGCCAAAAACAGTTTTTGAAAAAAAGCTCCAAAGGGTTCCAAACTTCATCCAAAGGTCCAATTTGTGTTTTGGCAAGAAAATTGAGATGTCAAGCAACAAAGGGACATGGAGGGAGGTTAAAACAATAATCAATTACACAAAACAATAACCCAACTCATAGATAAAAAATCCAAATTGAAGAAAACCCACTTTAAGGAGATAAACATGATTTTCAAGCAAATTGAGAGCAAGACCAAGATATATGCAACAAATCACAAACATACAACTAGATGGAGTATATTTAGGTCCCCTACCTCAAGAATTTGGCTTGAAATTGGTAGAAAAAGCAAAACCCTAGAAGTTGGAGTTCCTCCAACTGAAATACCCTATTTTCAAAGCGAACCCAACAAACCCCGAACTCCAAATCGCGTAGAGAAGACGAAAGTACGGTTAAATCTTGAAATTTTAGAGTGTGGGAGGTGAATTTGGGGAGGGTTTTGGAGAGAATTTTGAGAGGAGAAGAGAGAGAGAGGGACGGGTTAGAGAGAGAGAGAGATGGGTGTTATGCTCAAAAAAATCAGCCACACATTCATATAGATACACCCACTAATTGCACTCACACCCCTTGTATTTCTAATGCATTTTAAAGAAACCCCAATGCACACAATAACTCCACATTGGCCCTACTTTACTCTAATTTCAATTCCTCACATTTACCCAATGTTATTCCGGAAAAATATTATGAATTTACGGGTCCTTACACTTGGGGTGGGTGATGTGCACCTAGGTGCTATGCACTCCTCGGCCGTCTGATCATGTTTTGGACGGCCTGGATGCATTAGGGCAATTTTAATTTAATTTTGATTTTCTTTTATCGGTAAAAAATCAAAACACATCCGGACCGTCCAAAACACAATCGAATGGCCGAGGGGTGCATAGCACCCACCCCGTTTCCTTTTGTTTTAGTTTAAAGTGAAATGTGGACTCCTTCTCTAGATTCCAATTTCAGTATAAAAAATTTCCAAATAAATGCAGAACATGGGATGCGTGAAACTAAATGCATTTTGGGCCTTTCTTCCCATTTAAATCCTTGTTTATGATTTTTCAAAAAATCGGGTAATTTACATGGGACTATATGCATTTTGGGCATTCATTTTCCTATATACAAATTACCTCACGTTCACAATGTTACTTATAATCGAACACGCATCGTGTGTGCCGTGAGTGCAGGAATAGGCAATGGGCAAATTCCATCAATTTTGGGTCTTAATCCATAAGTCCGAAACCGAACTACACTGGCTTTTGGTTGAAGTTAAAACACATTAATTAATCGGAGAGAAGAAAACAAATAAACATGAGTAAAAAGCATACATGGGTAATCGTATTTGTATGGACCCAATAGAATATGAGGAACAAATGTAAAAATGATAGCCACGTGCGATGCGTGTACGCAATCTTTTGTTTAACGCAATTACATGGATTCAATTCCAAAGATGAATTGAACAAAAAATTGAAATATCGATGCATCAAGGAAAAAAAAAAAGAACAGACTAAAGCTGTAGGTAACCTTATAATAGTTTTTCCCTACCAAACTTCACACATACACACTTTGCCATGAGGAGTGCTTCTAACCATGTGGGAACGAAAAAGGAAGATTTGCCATGAGATTTGATTGTCTTGTTGGTTCTTTGTGGGGCATTTGGAACAAATTGCAGGTTCAAATAAACAAAAGTAGTGCATTACATTTGGCAGTTTTTTTCCGTGAAAGAAGTGCCTTTGGCAGTTTTTTCCTATGTGCAACGTGTGGAGCATCCCATTACCTTTGGCTGGCAATTTTTTCCTGTGTAGGCAACATGTAGAACACTGCAGCTGTAGGGGAAGAGTTTACCATCTTACCCTTGACAGTTACTTTATGGGTAGACCCGGAAAAGATCATTTAATATTTTTGTTTGGGACAAAAATGGAAAACACTTTTGTGACAAGCTTCAAAATTGGGTTACACCAAACTGATGCTCCCCTTTAAATATTAGAATAGATTATACAAAAATTTTAAAACGGTGAAAAATATTATAGATTGAAAGATATAATCAATTTAAGGTGTAGCAGAAAATGGAATAATTGACAAATAAATTGGGACGGATGGAGTATATATATATATAAACAGAAACCTCAAATTCTTAGTTTTTGATACCGTGTGCTTGTAAGAATTCTGCATGCTACCGTCTCACCTTGTGCTTCAGTGTTCAAATTGTAACTAATTGGACCTACCTCTCTTATTTCATAAAAATGTTCGAGGAAGTCCCAGCACTTCTATCTCGGTTCTTTGTACAATTTTTGTTGATTCGTCTAAAATCTTCAGGTGTAACGATTCAAAAGATATGTCATAAAGGGACAAATTTCCACGATATTTTTCATTTAGCTCATGAAGCATATTGCTCCAAACCTTTGATCGGGACGTAAGTTGCAGATCGCCAAGCGTGGTACTCAGTATTTGTTACGAGAACAGCTATTGTATAGAGATGCAGCTGATAAAAACAAACCCCTAGTTAAGGGGTTATACTTTATATGTATTCTTGTTGGCATCATACCATTATATTATTGTCATAACGATTACGATTGTTATCTCATGAAGTTTCTACAAGTATCAAGTGCATTTTCGTTACCTGTGTCTAAAGTAGAACCGGGGTCTTTCCTGCACTTGCACTAGTGCACCGTCCAAAAGTGTTTTTAATAGTTCCAAAAAATATCTGTAAGCTCCAAAAAGCTGAGATCTTTCGTGTTGACAATTCTATTGACAAAACACGTTTTGTGTATCCCAACTTATTTAAATACGAGTACATTTCTTTTTTCTTAATTTTTTGGAGTGTCTGTTTTAGGATTGGAAAAAGGAATGTTTTAAATGTCTTTCGATTGAGTGAGGTAGTTTTTTAGTCAAAATGGATTGAATACGTTTCAACGTCAAAAGAAGCATGCTTTGTCCAAGAATGTTCAACAGGTGGTTTAGCTTGAGCATTTTCTAGTCTATCAGTCAGAAAAACATATTGCTTGGTTTTGCTGGATATTTTATTTATTTTTTTTGCCATTCGATATACATCAGTGGGGGTTTAGCAGAAGAGTTAGTCAAGAGGGGGTCTAGAAGCTATCCATAGCCCTAAACCCAAAACGCCTCTGTCGAGGCTCGAACACTGGTCTCGCTTGTGGGAGAACCAGGAGATAACCGCTAGGCTATAAGCCCTTGGTTGTTTTGCTGGATATTTTGCTTGAGCAAAACATTAAGCGACAATGACCAATTTCTGCAGCTATAGATACAAAGCCATTAGGTCATTTTAAGATGACACAGTAGCCCCACTTTGTTCCCTGCGCTCCTATTCATCGTTAACACCCTATTGGTTGCTAAGGTTAATGAATCTTGAAGAACTGTAAAGGTTTGTGAGCCCCTTATTCTTAAGACTAGGATGATTATTGGATCATTCAATGCAAGTTCAAATCAAATCTAGATGTTCCATGGTACATTTTCCTTTGAGGGACTGGCCTTGAGGTGAAGCCGGAGTTGCGGCGGCTTTAGGCCCGTAATTTGGAAAAAAAAAATGGGGCCCATTTTTAATAGAAATTGTTATAATATACTAGATACGGGGCCATGTGCTATGCACGTGTTGTTTGCTCGTTGATCAATGAAGGAAATTCATTTATTGTGAGAAGCAAAGATTTGCTATTATAGTAACGAATAATAAGGCATTTGTTGCATTTGTCATTAGACTCAAAGTTGACGAGACTACGGAAGGCAGAACTAAGTATTGAAATAACTGAGAAAGGCAGTTATAGAATTAACAAAAGGCCTATTGACCATGCCTGCTTATAGGAGGAGTACTAGTGCTTTACCCGTGCCTCAAGGTACTTGACAAAGTTCAAAAACCTTAACCAACCATGCAGTACCACGTGCACTATTCTCATCATCGAGTATTCCGGCTAATACTATGCCGCCACCCGTATCATGATTGTGCAAGTTTAGAAAGTAAAATTAAAAAGAATAAAGAAACAACAATGATACATGTACAATAAAAGTTTCCAACATGGCTCCAACACACTTACATGGTGTGTGGAGCCCACACATACACGTGAGTCCACACACCATGTAAGTGTGTTGGAGCCATGCTGGAGACTTTTGTATTGATCAATTCACGCTGTCAACATTATAAGAGGGGAAAAAATATTGAACAAAAATCAATCACCATACAACGGTCATAACAACCCGGATTTTTTTTTCTTTTTTTTTTCTTTTTATTTGATTCAATTATTTTCTTTTAATATTTTGAAAACCTATTTAAATATATACTATTTTAGACCCTAGTGTTATATACTTGTATCTATACATACATTACTATTTTTATCCTACTACAAAATCTCGCACACTCACATGCTATCTAGTCAAGATTAGAACCACTCCAATTTTGACTATCCATTATTGTGGAGGATTGAAAGAAAGATTTGGAGGAAAGTGATGACACTAACACAAGTATATTTACACTGAACCTGTCGTATTTACTCATGAAAACTATTTTCTATTAAACTCTTGTTATTATTTTTAAGCCATCATATATTGTTCTAGAATTGCTAGTTGGGATTTGGGTAGAGTTATTGCTGGGCGTTTTCGCTCACGGGTGTTGCACTTGTGTAACCCTGGCATAATACCACGATGTTGCTCTGCGACGCTGACGTATTATGTCAGACTATAGAGACGAACATGAGGAGTACTACAACTTGGGAGCTTATGGAGCTGGACAAGACACTGTCGGGGCTGACGGCAGTGCAAAGAAGTAGAGAAACCCTAGTTGAACCTGTTTTGAATAAATGTAATAGCAAGGAGAATTATGTAATTTCCAAGGTGGAAACTTGTTGTAAGACTTATTTATTATTTCTATAATAAATATAACGTTTCCAAAATCAGGGGCGTTACAGATCAACTAAGGATCAGGATCGGGGGATGGTGTTGTCCCTTAAGGGACAACATGCATGCTGACCCCATCCGAGCCGTTCATGCTCGGCAATCAACGACCTAAATCTGTTTGGATCTAAACAGATCTGCACCGTCAATTACCGAACTGATCTGGGCTGTTGATCGCCGAGCACGGACGGCTCAGATGGGGACCGCATGCATGCTGTCCCTCAAGGGACAGCAAGCCCCCGGGTCCGATCAACTAAACCAAGGAATGAATTGACTTGATAAACCAACTCTCTCCCACGTATTTTGGAAACTTTTCAAAATGGACAATATTTATGAGACATCTCTAAATGGAATATTTAACAATCTTTATGGGAGGGAATGAGTAATAAAACATATTAGTTACATCCCTAAATGGAATATTTAACAATCTTTATGGGAGGGAATGAGTAATAAAACATATTGGTTCATGCCCAACAAAAACTTACATAATTTTGAAGCATATCTGAAGAGATTTCTTTCTTATTTTGTTCCCTTATGATTGACCAAATGTCAGTTTCAAAAGTAGATGGTGTGTTTGAGAGAGAAAGGGATGGATGGGGGTTTGTGTTGATACGGCTGTGCATGTTTTGTAACCCAAATAAGAGAACGAGAGAGTATTCTAAAATTAAAATTTCTCTATCTATGAGAGTTGGATGTCAAAGAGACGGATCATTTTTTAAATTTGAAATTCGCTCATGAATTAAAGGATCATATTTATTTTTTGAAATAAGTTTCTTTCATGTGTTTTCTTAATCTGCATTCTACTTCTTCTTCTATTTTCCCGTAATTGAGAGGAGACAGAGAGAATTCTAAAATTGAAATTTCTCTATGACGGGTTGAATGCCAAAGAGAGAGAAAGAGGATTTTTGAATTTTGAAATTCCCATACGAAAAGATGGTTCGTGTTGTACATGAGTTTTCTTTCTCGTCGTATTGTTTTTGGATGCGCTTTATTTTTATTTTTATTTAGTTAACCAAAAGTTATATTGAAAAGGTAAGTTTTCTTAGACCATGGAAACACAATTTGATCTTTGAAATAAGATTTGATCCCAGGTATAGATATTGTTAGAAGAGATGGTCTAATGAAAAATATATACTTTGCTTGCTCCTTTTGGGGAAGCGTGGATTTTGCATTGAAAAGTCGGTGTGCTTCCGAGAATTATTCTGGGAAAAAATTTATACTAATTTTTTCTAAATAATGAGATCTTAAAATCGGTGTAAATTTTTTGGAAAGAAATGAATGCTAATATATTATTTTTTGTTGAATGAAGTGTACGCAATGGTTGGCATTTTGAAGGTTGGCCGGTGAGAAATTTTTTGGACCTGTCTACAAGTTGCTCCCTTTGTCTTCTATTGTTGGTCTGGTTTTGGTATTTGTGCCACTGGAAAAATTGATTATATCTTGCAATCCATGATGTTTTTTATCATTCCAACAACTTTATTTAACAAAATTAATTAATTAAGATCTATTAAATAAGATCCATACTAAATATAAAAAAGTAAAAAAAATAAATTTTTTAGATAATTCTTTGGGACGTCTAAAAAGAAAAGAGGAGCAACAATTTGAGACGGAGGAGTAATTCTATAGCAAAAATTTTGGGCACGGATTGTATATAAAGATGAGAGAGAGAATCAAAATTTTCATCGACTCCGATTATGAGAATCTAAATATTTCCTTTCCTAACGAAGGACCAAAAATGGTACTCCTAATCAACAAACATGGACAATTACTCATTTTTTTAGCAAGCTCGTGTAATGTTTTTGCAATAATTGGCCTTTTTAATGGCTCTTTCTATCGTAATCTACCAAGAATATATGCAAAAACTGATGGACAACTAATAAATTGAAGAACTCTCAAGACAGCTGGGAAAAGGTCCACCAAACCTGTTTGTTTATATAATTTACATTGCCAAAGTCTGTTTATGGCCTGATCAAAATACATATATAGATCATGTCATGGCTACATGATGCACAAAAGTCTGATCGTGAAGAAACCTTGGAGATTGAGACAGCCATTCAAAACAGGGATTGAAGGAACAGAAGGTTTAACATACATAGCTGGCTGGTTATTTTATAACGCCACGAGTGCCGCCATCATAACCGCCAAACTTTACACAACTCCGCCGTGCTTGCTACGTGATCCGCACGAGGGTTATGCCTGTTGGTCACAAATGGAGAAATTTTTAGGCGTTTATGGTACACATTCGTTATGTTGGAAAACAGTAACAGAAGCAATGTTTTGCATTGCATTCACATAAAATTTCAAATTTATCCCATGCTACATATTAAAAAAAGG